>VMDO01004329.1:0-127249 GCA_007922755.1 Pedetes capensis | reverse complement strand
AACAGATAAGTGGTGGTTTATTCATACTATGGAATTATACTCAGCATTGTAAAAGGAAAAGAAAAATATAATGATACATGCAGCAACTTGTATAAATTTCATAAAAAAATGTTGAGGGGAAAAAGTCAGACACAAAAGAGTAATATTGTATGACTTCATTTATGGCAAGTTCTGAAGTATTCTAAGCTAAGATATAAAAAGAGTAAGAAATAAATCAATCAGGCAAAATGAATCAATGGTGACAGAAGTCAGAAAAACGGTTATCTTGGGGAGATGCTGATTAGAAAGGGGCACAGGGCTCCTGGGTGGTGGAAGACTGTATATTGATCTCAGTGAAAGTTATATAGGCACAGGTATGTGTCTATATGTGCATGTGTAAAAGTTTTGTGAGATAGCTAAAATTAGTGCACTTTACATTTTTAGTCTCTTCTAGTTTCAAATAATCTTTCTATTCAGGAAGATTCCAATGTTTTCATTAATTCATTGCTGTTCATGGCCCTAAGTTCACTCCTTCCCAGCCTCCTCCCTCTCTTACTCTGTCAGAATTCTCAGAAGACTTCACGATTGCTCTTTGCACTTTCTCAGCAGCAGCGGAAAAGAAGTCTATCATGGGGGTAAAGGCATGTCAGTAGAAATAACATACAGCAAAGTGGTTCACAGCCATGTCCTCTGTATACAGACTGGAGTTCTCCACCCTTTTGGGGCCATATATTTCTATGATCTTCCTCTTGCTCTGAAGGGACCAGCGCAGACCTACAGGCCTACCACAGTAAATGTTTTACTTTTAACTGCACATAAAAATATGGCAAAAATAACATCATCCTGTCAGGTGAAAGTAGCACACAATGGCACTTGGCCCTGACAAAGACTAACACTGGCCTACTAATAGATTCTGTCACTGTGATAAAATGCCAGATAATCAGCTTATAAGGGAGGAAGGATTTACGTTGGCTCATGGTTTTAGAAGTTTCAATTCATGATCACATGGCCCTGTTGCTCTTGGGCCAGTGGCAAGGCAGCACATCATGGCAGGAGCATGTCACAGAGGAAACTCCTTCCCCAATTGCAGCCACGGGGCAAAGAGGGAGGAAGGGGCTAGGAATCCCAAATCCCCTTCATGGGCATACCCCCAAAGACCTAACTTCCTTCATTAGGCCCTACTTAGTAAAATTCCACCACTTCCTAATAGTTCCAAGGGCTGGAGACCAAGCCTTCAACACATGGGCCTTTGGGAACATTCAGGATCCAAACTACATCCTGTAGGCTGGACCTCCAGCAAAACCTTCCCCTCCCGCTTCCTAGTACCTTATGAGACAAGTCAGTCTTCCAAGATGACAGCATCCTTCTTGACCAGGCCCTTTCCTGCCGAGCTCCAGAATTTTTCAAACATGTATTTTAGGGAGAAGAACAGGAAGACAAAAAGATGAATATAAAATCTCTTAACTTCAACTTCTAAGAAGTTGTAGCCTCTAGGTAAAAAGATTATGGATGACTCTTTTTCCAGCTTCCTCAAACTTCCTGTATTTTTCAAATTTCCTAAAAAATGCATCCATTATCCATGCAGTTTATAAAAAGAAAATATTTTCACTAAAAAAAATCATTTTTCCCTTTAACATCCCTTAGGTTTATAGTAATTTTTTATGGCAACAATAGAAAACTCATACAATGGTTACAGTTAAAGTCATTGTTAGTAACAAAGACAAACTTGAACAAAGATGGGATGAAACCTCCAATAAGTCATATGCAATCTCTTTCTAAAATAGCTTTTTCAGGAACTATTAGTTGACATACAAAATATTACCTTAATGACTGAATGGAAACAAAAACAGCTTTCAAGTTAACCAGAGACTTTAATTTGATTTTGTGAAAAAAAGCATGTAAGCAATCAGATAGGCTGCTTTTCTCTCGTGTTTGCTGCTGAAGAGTTCTGTACAATGCAAACATTAATTAGAACCTGTTAATTATGAAATACTGTGTAATTCAAGACATTCTTTCCACATGGTTACTGGAAGACAAATCCTTCCCACTGAACATTTAACACTCACAAAAAATACATAACAAACAAAACTGAAATTTGAATCCTTAATTCTTAAACATAAAAGCACTAGAAGTTTGTTGTTTACCCCTTCTTTAAAACCAATTATAATAAGTAGTTCCAATTTCAACAGCTTTAAAATATTTTTTAAGTGGAGATGTAGTCCAGTGCACCAATGAGTTACCATATCAGCCTAAGGGATTTATTAAATTTTTTCAAACATAAACTAAGAATGTTCTTGAAAAAATTTGAACAATTACTGTCCAATCATGCATTATCTTATGATTGTCATGGACATAACCTAGTAGTGGTCAACTTTCAGTTTTATTTGTTGCTCTCAAAATCCATTGTATATTTAAGCATACATGATAAAGAACACAACCATTCCTCCTAAAACAGTATCAAGGTGGTATCTTTCAAGTTTGTAGTTCCACAAAAACTTCACATTAAACATTCAAAACAGTATAAAACTGTAGATGTTTTTGAACAGTCTTGACAGAAATTTGCATTTTGGTACATTAAGGCAGCTTCAGTCAACATTTTAAGAAATTCTGAATAACAATATTTGTTGTAACAACACAGGCTTGATATCTATCTGAATATTTGATAGTTTCAAGAAATTTTAAATGTCTTAAAATAGGAACCCTATTATTTGTGAAACTGTGGTCTTAAACATTCTTAGCACTATGTTCTTAACATGTAAGACTCACCTATAAATCAAGATACTCTTCCTACCAGTATCAAAGATACCAACTTAAAAAGGAAAGGATTTAAATATAGGGATATACACCCTTCTTTAAACAAGGGCCTAAAACAGTTTCTCACATGCATCTGTGAGGTAGGTTATTATCCACATTTTGTACAAGAGAAAACTAAATGAGGTTATGTGACTTGTGCTGCAACTGCAGCCAAAGAATCAGATTCCAATTAGATTTTGTCCTTAGCTCTGCATTATTTCTTTTCTTTATAAACTTCTAAAATATAAATTGGGTCCATTTAAAAAGCATCAGAAGGCAGCCAAATATTTACCCAGGTGACTTTAAAAAGTGAAACAACATAAAAGAAACAGAAAATACACTTCGTGGACAACTTCTGATGGTTAAGGTCTGGCCAAAGGAATTTGAAAACAAACAGGTAGAAGCAAATAACGTGATAATTTGTAGAGGGCAAATCTAAGGGAAAATGAAAGGGATCAGAAAAAAGAAAATACCGTTTGAACAAGTTTACTCTTCCTACTCCTAGAATTTGAGAAGGCACAATTCAGTGTTTTTTCTTTTTAGAACAGTGAATCTACTTCTCTTTTCTATTCTATGAAAATGATAGCTATCTAGAAAAATGGCCGTACAAAACTTACTTAAAAGGGACTTTTAACTGTGAAAAGTACATGTTTAGATTAGCAGGAAAAAAATCAACAAGCAATTCTCCTTACCTAGAATGTTTCTCTTTGTCCTTGACATTTCAAATTAACTCAAAGTAGCAAACTTTGAATAAAAAAGTCACCGTATAAACTTTGTCAAAACATTGTATATTCAAAAATTTTTTCATCCTAGGATAGTCTATAAATATGTACCTCTTTTCCTGGAAAGACTGTTGTACTCTAGGATTTCCTTAATTGCACTTTAAACTTAATTGAAATTTACCTACCCTGCTTGACCAAATAATCATGAATTACTTCCATAAAATCTAAACTGTTTCTGGGTATAAACCATGGTTACCAAAAGTCACACACAGTCAAGGCTGCAACTGTCATCGCTATGCAAGGCTAGCAGTAAACATTAACATTGGCTCAAAAATTAATAGAGGACTGCAGTCTGATTACTTATAGACTGGATCTGATTCTTATCAGGTTATGACTGAAGAAGTTTAATTAAAAGTTAATCCAGTCTAGACTGTGGGTACTATTCTTCATGCTATTACTATTCAGTGGCATCAAACACATCATAAACACATATGGGAAAGGCTGGTAAGGATCCCAAAAATTTGTTTAAATAAGGTGCACATAAAATTTAAAGCTCATTAAGCATGTTACATTTCAAAGTCTTAAAAGGTTTTAAAGAATTTCTTATCAAGCCAATAATGATTAGGCAGCTCATAAATGGAGATGTTAGGTTGTTGTTAGGTGCCGTCGAGTCGGTATCCGACTCATAGTGACCCTCTGTACAACAGGGGAAACACTATTGTCAGTGCTTCTCTGCTGTTCATAGGGTTTTCAATGGCAGACTGATTTTGGGGAGGGGGTTGTCAGGTCCTTCTCCCAAGCCTACAGCTTCTGGTTTTCCCGGGCAGTCTCCCATCCAAGTACTAACCAGGCCCGACCCTGGTTAGCTTCCAAGATCTGATGGGATCGGATGCCACCGGGCTACAGCTGCAGGTGGTTAAATGGAGATATACTCTATGAAAAGAGCATTCTGTGTACAAAATGAAAAATTATCAATCTGTGTATGAAAGTTAGATAAAGCTAACTCAGATAACAGTCAACACTACAATAATTTAGATCGGGACTGGGGCTACTTTTCATTTTAAAAGAAAGATTCTAAGAATTACATAAGGGCTGGGGATATAGCTTAGTGGTAGAGCACTTGCCTAGCATGTGCAAGGCACCAGATTCAATTCCCAGCAGCACCAAAAACAAATAAAAAAACACATAAATGAAATTATGTTGCTGTTGATAGGTGCCCTTGCATTGGATCCAACTCACAGAGACCCTACGTACAACAGAGGAAACACTACCTGACACTGTGCCATGCCCAGCACTATGTCAGTGCTTCTCTGTTATTCATACCATTTTCAGTGGCTGATTGTTTCAGGAGTGGGCTGCAGGGTCCTTCTCCCAAGGCTAAAGTACCAGTATTCCCAGGCAGTCTCTCATCCAAGGACTAAACAAGCCCAACCCTGCTTAGCTTCCGAGATTGGATGCCAGTGTGGTATGGCTGTAGGCAAATAAAATTATAGGAAAGATTATGTCCTAAAGTTCTTTCAGTATTTTTAAGCACCCTTAATAACTTAAAAGTACTTATAAAAACCAATATGCTAATCATAAATATTTCAGATAATTACATTTGGTTAGTACAATCAACTGGTTTCATAGCATCAAAAAATATTTAGTTAAGACTACTTTTTGTCGTTCTAAGACATGAAAGCAATACCTCTGTGTTTACTTTGACTATTCAGATGTTTCATTAATTCAGACTGTCCTGCCCAAGAGGAAAGGTGATATACTCTAAAGAGCAACTGACTGGTCAGGTGCAGGGGTACACACCTGTAATCCCTGTGACTTAGGAGGCAGAGGCAAGAGGATTGCAAGTTCTAGACCAGAGGCAGCCTGTGCAATTTAGCAAGACTCTGTCTGGAGATAGAAAATAGAAAAGGGGCTGTGGGTACAGGTCACAAGTAAAACGCCTGCAAAGGCTAGTGCTAGAATAACAGCAACAGCAACACCAGCAAATGATTGCCATTGAGTATTTGTATGGCACTAGAGCTCTACAAAGAGCTTTCTAGTCCTGCTTCCTCATCTGAGAAATAGTAAAATATATTTTTCCTAGTGACCTCATAAGGTTACACATATAGTAAGTTAACAGATATGGAGGGTTCTTGGCTCTAAAAATCACTTTAAGAATGCCTAAACACTTCCATCACTAGTAATAAGTAATCTTTTGCTATATGCCAAGTATACACGATGCTTTAATATATTTGGTTTTCTGGATGATTTTTGCCATTTATATTCCAAAGGGCAGCTGCAGTTACAAAAATATTCAAGTATACACCTTTGAAATGCCTCACCAAAAACCAAAATAGAACATTCACACTTGTGTAAAAACTCTATATAAAAAGTGAACTCTAACACAAACCATATGAAAAGGCAGAAAAGGCAGAACTTAAAAACACAAAGGTGTCTTAGAGGTCTTTTACTCTCTCTCTCTCTCTCTATCTCTCACTTTAGGTCTCAAAAATGAGGCCCACTGCAGTATTTGCCTTACCAATATATTGCACATATCCCTTATTCAGTGTTTTTAACAATCTCTGAGAATTACTATTAAAACAAAATCACATCCCCTACTTAAAACACTACAGAGTAACAAAAGGACCGGGTGCCAGGTAAAGAAATGCCAGACTGAGAAAGTCAGGGTCTTTAAAAACAAACAAGAAAATAGACAAAACGATGAACATTTAGAAGATACTGAGACTTCACTGCTATTAACAGGACTGCGACCTATTAACCAGTGTATAGAGAGGTGGTGTCTGTGGCAGCCACCTTCCAAGCTTTTATATCTTATAAGTAGAAGTAGTGCCTACATTAACTCAGTATACTGCATACCAATAGATGCTACAGATAAATCATAGTAGTCCAAAAATCTGTAACTGGTTGTTTATGATTATTTTCTAAATTTTGTTTCATCTAATCCTAAAAATCAGTTTGTATTCCCTGAGTACAAACTGGCTAGGGAGTAAGAGAAAGAAAACTCAGAATTATGTAACCATCCTTGGAAACCTATTTGTAAAAAGTGGAGAAGTGTCTGTGCTAAGGTTTAGCTCAGTTGGTGGAGTGCTTGCTCTGTGTGCTCTGAGACCTTGGGTTTGATCTTCAGAACCACAAAATTGGAGAAGGACCTGGCAGCCCATTCCCAAAACAATCAGCCATCTAAAACCCTATGAATAGCAGAGAAGCACTGACATAATGCCAGGCATGGCACAGTGTCGGTGTTTCATTCTGTGATACATCAGGTCTTTATGAGTTGGACCTGACTCAGTGGTACCTAACATATAGTCAATTCTCTGACACAGAAATACCATCATTTCTGATTAATTTAGACTTCTGGATTTTCTTTATAGACAGCTAGTGTCAAGGAATACAAACACTATAGGTAACAAAAGTGTCACTAAAGCCAGGCACAGTGGCACACATCTATTAATCCCAGCAATTTAGAAGGCAAGAGCCAGGAGGATCAAGAGTTCAAAGCCAGAGGCAACTTGTGTAACTTAGCAAGACCCTGACTCAAAATTAAAAAAAAAAAAAGTATTTCTTATAAGGTTTGTTGTGCCAGGCACCATGGTGCATGCCAGCTACTCAGGAGGCAGAGGCCAGCAGCAGCCTGTAAAATTTAGCAAGACTTTGTTTCAAAAAATAAAAAATAAAAAAGAGGGCTGTGAGTGCAGCCCAGTGGCAGAGCACTTGCCTAGCATGTGCAAAACCCTGTGTTCAGCCTCCAATACTGGAAAAAAAAAAAAAAAGTCTGTTGATCAAAACAAAAATCTAACTTGTAAGTATCTTGCCACCCTCTCTCCCTGGCTGCATATTTAATTTGAGGCAGTGTTTGTTTCTACAATGAAAGACAACAGGAATTAACTTTAAATTCAGCATCCTAAAGTATTTGGGAAATGTCCAAAAACTACACATTTTGAAAGAATCAATGAAATAACTTTCTTGTCCATGGAGCTGTAATCACAAGTCACTACTTTTGGTCTTTTTCTCACAAGTGATCTTGTTTAAGGTTTTCCAGGCATCCACTAATATAAAAAAGAACAAATATCATACCCAAACAATACCACAAGGTGATAAAAGATAACCAACATGCTGCCAACCACAGTGGCACAGGCCTATAATTTCAAGGACTTGGGAAGCAGAGGCAAGAAGATCATGAGTTTGAGGTCAGAAACAGCCTGAGCAACTTAGTGAGACCCTGTCTCAAAACAAAAAGTAAAAAGGAGTTGGGGTGCAGCTAAGTGGTAGAGCATTGTAAAGCATGGATGAGGCCCTGGGTTTGATCCTCCAGTATTGCAAAGAAAAAATAAGAAAACCAATATTCCATGAAACAAGCTGCAGACATAAAAAATTCTTAGTCCAACATTCACTCAAAACGAACATTTCTGTAAGTTAAAATGAAATGACTCTGAATTGAACCAGGTTCTTCCCAGCAACTGATAAAGAAAAACAAATGCTTTTTTTTTGTGACACATAGGCTGCCTCTAGCCTCAACCTTGCGATCCTCTTGCTTCTGCCTCCCAGGTTGCTGGGATTACAGGTATGCACCACCATCTCCAGCCTTAATTTCATTCTTAACTGCCCTAATTATGGCAACCATGAACAATAATTTTCCTTCCTAAAAAAATATTTTCCATATTTTATTTTTCTCATAGGATGTTAATTGGCCGTTGTTGTTTGGCATTAGGTCTTTCTAGGTAGCCCAGGCTGGCCTCAAACTCAAGATCCTCCTGCCTTAGCCTCCCTAGTGCTGAGTTTAGAGGTGTGTGCTGACACATTTGGCAAGTTTTTAAAAATAGTGAGCTAATTTGGGAAAAATAGAGTTAAACAAAGTTATATGCTTTCTTTTTCTCACAAAATGACTTCTCAAAGCTATTTCACCAAGATTAACAGAAGAGCTATGATTTTAAAACTTATGGAGAAAAGAAACAAAACTATCATCCTCAGTTCTCCTAAAGGTCAACAGGCAATGATCAAACTGGATATTCATACGTGCTAGCAAGAATCAGAAAACAGTAAATCAATTTTTAATTCTCAAAAACATAATAATAATTCACATAAAGTTATTTTGATATGAACAAGTTTCTAATATCTGGGTTTACGTTTATTTATTTTTTTATTTATTTAGCCATACTGGGGGTTGAACCCAGGGCCTCGCGCTTGCATGCTTTGCAAGTGCTGTACCACTGAGATTCACCCTCAGCCCATTTATTTACTTTTTGAGACAGGGTATCACTAAATTACACAGACTGCCTCTGGTCTTGAACTTGAGATTCTCCTGCCTTCATCTCCCAAGTTGCTGGAATTATAGGTGTGTGCCAATGCACCAGGCTTGTTCTGTTTTTTTAAGACAAGGGTCTCACTATGTAGCCTTGGCTGGCCTGCAACTAACCATGTAGTCCACGATGGTCTCAAATACGCAATCCTGCCTCCACCTCCCAAATGCTGGGATTATAGGCAGGCCCCACCACACTGGGCTCCGATATCTGATTTACTTAACAGGCATTTGGGATTCTTTCCTGTTGACTCCTTGCCTTCAAAACTACTGTGGATTTAGCCACTGTGATAAGTAACCCAACTAACTCTTTATTTCTAAGGCTATCTCACTCACAGTTAGACAAATATTATGAGTTGGTCAAAATTATGCCGTATGGATAATACACATTGGATTAACTAACCTTTATTAAAGTAACTACTAAAAATTACCTCTTGGTGCCACAAGATGGCAATCTTTCAATGGTTAAACTTTAAAGTGTCTGAAACTGCAACCCCACTCTCTTCCCGAACTGGTGAACAAGGACTCCTTTTTTTGTGATATTAAGAAATTCAACTTAAGCTGGGTGCAGTAACATATGTCTGTGATCCCAGCAACTTAGGACATGGAGCCAGGAAGATCATCAAGTTTGAGGCCAGAGGCAGCCTGCATAACTTAGCAAGACCCTGACTCAGTAAAAAAAGTGGGCTGAGAGTAGAGTCCAGTGGTGGAGCACTTGCAAAAGTATGTGTGAGGCTCTGTGTTCAACCAAGTACTAAAAAGGGGGGAAAAAAAAAGCTGGACTTAATGTTGGACTTAGCTGACCATAGGAGCATATACCTGTAATTCCAGGACTCAAGAAGGTGAGGCAGGAGAATTGAAACTTCCAATGATACCCTGGGCTACATAGCAAGATCCTATCTCAAACAAACAAAAAACTGGATTTATAAGCATTGAACACCATTTTTAAAAGATCTACAAAACAATGCAATGACACAATGCAAAATATATAAAGAGAGACACACTTGTCTTCCACAAACACAGGAGAAACTTGATCTAACATTCTTATTTACTTCTTGGTGGAAAATACATTATTTTTGGCAATGAAAAACCTGTCAAGGCAAAGTTTTCAAGAGCTTAATATTTTGAAGGGTAAGTCAGGTGAATAAGATTGTTAATTACAACATAAATACAATAAATGAATAAATAAGAATTATATATAATTAAAATTAAATATTTTTGCTAAGACAAAAATATAATCCATGAGCTGTTATCTACCCTGCTATATACAAATTTTTTTCTAAATCTTAAAAAAACTTGCACAAAGTCAAACAAAAAATCCTGTTTGGTTTTCAATTAAAAGCCCTGGTGTGTGAATACATATATGCACATATGTAAACAACACATATTTTTATTCCAAGAGAGAATTTTTTTTAAATGTTTAAGGCTTCCTTGCCATAACAAGTTCAACAGTGAAGGTCACAGCCTGTCAAGCTTTGGAAATACATAAAAGTGTGTACCAGGACAGGGGTTTATGAACTGAATGGCTAGTGACCCAATACAGGAAACCAGACAAGATTCAAAGCTAAGTCAGTCACTCAAGATACAATAATGAACAAGGACAACAGTTACTGGGAAAAGTGGGGAGAGGAGGTAGCATCAACAATAAACTTCAAATGAAGATTTAGCATTTTGAGATACAACAGGAGTCTAACCTCCTTAATCCCCTCCACCTCTATCCCATATCCATACATACAAACTAAAACATCAATGATTAGAGTTCTCTTTTAAAGGACTGCTGATACTTTGGATTGTTTCTTTTAACTACTTCTTTTTTTATATAGTGATAGGAACTGAACCTAGGGCCTTGCACATATATGTGCTCTACCACTAAGCTACATCCCCAGCCCTGTTTACTATTTTATTATTCTTGGTAAAATACAAAAATAAATACAGCCAAAAAGAAATTGAGAAAGGTAGGTTTTGAAGATTTTTAAATAATGTCAGTTTGTGGACAAGATAGAAATTGTTGCAATTCCAGATATTCTAATTCTAAGGGGAAGCCAGGAGGCTTTTAAGATACACATTATCACTCATGGAAATCTCAATAAAACCTGAGATGGTTATAGCTGTTTTTAAGGAACGTAGAAACCATGGGTACCTGTCACAGGACCACAGCCCTTTTGGTGAACACTAGGCAGTATCTGCAAAAACTGTTAGAAGAATTTGGTTTCTAAAATTGTGGGGGACAGGGAGTAGCATTTTAAGATTTCAACTTTTAAATAATATTTTACTAATGGTTACTTTATTTTTTAATCTTCTTGTGTAAGAAAACCGGAAGTGTAACATAGCTTAAAGCCTGAACTTTAGGAAGTAAACTGTATTTACAGACACTAAATAGTGAACCAAGGAGGTGCCACCAAACCACTTGTACTTTAGATGGCTCATCAGTGAGGTGTGTTCATCATGTGTAATCAATTCACAACTGTAAATTAACAAGCTTCATCAACATCCATTCATTAAAGATACTGCCTATGTGAATTTATCATAGGTGCAATAGAATTAGAAAGTTCTAAAAGTAAATAAAATGTCAGACTCCTTTGTTTTCAGTAATTTCAATGACACTGCATGTCCCCTGGAAATATTCATGTTTCTCAGTACTGAAGAGTGACAATCCAGAAGTGAGATAATAATTTAAAGAATATTAAATATTAAAGAATGATTTTCACAGTGCAGTAACAGAAAGATAGAAATCAGTAACAGATCATCAACGGGCTAAAGTAGTGATTAGACTGGCACACATTTCAAAAAAATCCATGGTATGACTGCCCAGGCGAGGGGAAGTTGAAGACAATGTGCTTCCGGTCAAAGAGCCAGTGAGAGAGCCAGAAAGTGAATGGCTCTCCGCAGTTGTGGAATCAAAACTTGATCTTGGTCTGTGTAAGCCAGCAGCAGAACAGGAACGCTGAGGTGTTGAGGAACCAGACTTCTGCTCCACCACTTCATCTGAAATGGACCACAGGGGAGCAATTTATACCAAAGGTATATTTGCCTAACTCTTCCCTATCAAGTTGCTATGTTCAGAAAATTAAGTAAACATATCTGAGCAAGGAGAACTTAGTGAGGACCCTCATGTTTCATTGTTTTAAGAGCAGAGGAGATAATGCCTCTTGTCTCTCACAATCATTAACAGATGTACCTGATCACTCACAACATTTCAACACCGCCAATGTGGCCCCTAAATCCTTCTCAACACAGTATGTGGCATTAACAACGAAATGAAACTGATATCCTTGCATTTGAAGAAAGCATATCCTTGGCAACATTTTTTTCTGACATATCAATCAAAAAGTTTTACAAATGCATAAAACACACATAAATATACTTATACAACACATAAAACACTATTATATATAATTATGTGCATATATACGTGTGTGTATACACACACACACACACACACACACATATTAGGTTAAGCCTAGATTACCCAAAAACCAGTGCAGAAGACCTACCCACCATGTCTTTGAGATGATTTTAACACCTGGTCAACTAGTGCCAAGTTTTACCTTCTCAGAACTCATGCCTGCATAGCTTCCTTACCATCAATGCTCTTAAAGTCCAAAAGATAGCTCCTATTGTCAACCAGGTAAAGCTGTAAGCTCATTTTCACATAATTGCCAGTCACTGGATTTTTTCTTCTTACTCGAAGATGGTATGCATTCACTACCTAAAACAGGAAGTTGGTAAAGATAAAAAACTATAAAGTGTCTTCCTTCTTATTGCAAAAAAGGTAAAAAACAAACAATTGATAGGGGTGGGGTAGGGAAGGACATTTTTTTATTATTACTAGTAGTTTACTTTGGTATTTATTTAATCCCATCAACAGTACCATTTGTATAAAGAAAATTCAGAGATTACATAGAGTACAACCTTCACTCTAGAAACACATCTACTCAAAATCCTCAGTAATAATCTTAGTTGCCCAGAAATGGGAAGAAGGGGAGCTAATAAGTTAATTGCTTACATCAAGTTCTGCTACAAAATTGAGGTATCATGATAATCCTGTGAGGAAGATATTATTTGCTTTTTAAAGATAGGAAAACTGCAGGTCAGATAAAGATTTCGAGTTTTCAAAACATCTATCAAATTAGTTTCAAAACCTTTTTAGTAAGAAATTTTAAAGATGTTAACATCCCTTTTTAACTAAATAAAACTGCTTTTTAAAAGGGAGAGTTTTTCAGTTCTAAGGAAATATTTCATTTATTTATATATAAATAATGAAAGTGATTGCTTTATTCAAACACATCAAATGAATATTTACGTGGTAAGTCTGAATGTTTTCCTTCTTTCAATAACATGTTCAGTCCTCAAGAAAATATCGAGTGAAAAGTTATGTCTCAGATAAAAACATGCTTTCTCCCCACATATTTTCAAATAGAATAGAAATGAAACTGAATGATAATTTTAAAAGAAAGTAAAATGTGCACTGATAGTAAAGGAAATAGTCTAATAATTAAAAACATCAGATAAGACAATTTCTCAACTTGGAGAAAGTACTTGTTGACTGAATAAATACATCCTGATGGCATAATTCATACTGATCACTAGCTAGTACAGCCACCTACCCCAGCCCACCCCCAAAAAAGAAAAGGAATTTTAAAAAACTTTCTAAAAAGAGAAAAATATAAACACATTATCTTTGAAGACTCAGGACTTTTGCTCCTATGAAGCATGCTGAAACATATAGGCTCTTTTCTCAGATAATTTTAAGTTGATTACTCTTTGTTTCTTGGTCAAGAATGCTATTTTATAATTCAAAATATGTAAGTTCCAAACATTAACAGCTCTTCAGTCTTACAGAGGTTTACTGTTTTGTTGTGAATGCATACCTTATATTATGGGAAAGAATGGGGTTTATCAGCAAAAAGTATCTGGTCCGCTAAAATAAAAAATCAACTTTTTATTGACCTCAAGAGTCAATTCAGCCACTTAAGACAAAACACAATATAGGAAAATGGCTTCAACAAATGACCTTAATACACTGTAATTTCCTACCTTCCATTCAAAATCCAACTGCTTCATAGCTCGGTAAACTTCAGCCATAATATCATATGGTTTGCTCTGACTTCGGATCCCAAGATGCCACTTGGCTTTTTTCACAGCTAAAGATTTGGGCTTGGTTGTATTCAGTGCATCCAATGGACATCGTGCTTTGGGGCTGTCTGCTATAAGAGGTGGCATCCTTTCTGGATGAGGTTTCACGCCTGGGGGAATATGCATGGCACTATCATCCATAAAAGAACCAGTTGGGGGACTAGAGGCGAGGTAGAACTCACTGGCTTGGTTCATTATTCTCCGATTGTCAATGATAAGGTGATAAGCCACTGCAAGCTGGTCTTGAGGGTCTCCACTATATAAACTATTCATTACTTCTGATTCTGTACACTCAAATTTTTCACAAACTTCTTTCACAGCCTCATCATCAATGACGTTAGCATCATAAGAGGGATCTTCAGGAAATAGGTAAGTGGGCAAATCTTGTTTAAACCATTCGTGCTCTCTAGGAAAAAACACACAACATTGTAAGAACGTGCTTTGGCAAGTCCCAAATAATTTAGTTATGGGGCAATATAACGTAAGAGACTGAAAGATCGTGTCTCCAGTCCCAGCTCTGTCACTTAACTAGGTATGCTACCCCAGGCAAGTGAATTAATCCCTACCCTTTAATAATTAGTTATTTAGACTTGGGTATTAGACTGATGTTCCCTTGAAAATGAACAAAAGGAGTCTATCACTTCAAGGAAACTAGCAATATGTATTGCTAATGATAAAACTGCAAGTTTTCAAACAAAAATTTAGACTTCTGTATGGTAATCTGTATCTGCCTCTGTTTGATGGTTTCTAAATACCTAAAGAACATTCTGAATGGGTTAGTATTGAAAAAAATGAATATGAATTTTTATGGCTTAAAATGGAATGTGTTATCATTTGAAAATCTGCACAGAAAACAATGCCAGATTTTCCAATGACCAGTATGACAGATGCATAAGAGATCCACTCAAAATGTAGAACAGACCAGTTGATAATAATGTAACAGAGTACAAAGTTCACTGGTATGTCTTCTCATTTGCTATTGGTAACTAGTATGTTAAGCTTTGTTTTAATACCAAAAAAGAATATTATAATGATTTGAAAGGCTATTAAAACACTCCTTTCTTTTCCAACCATATATCTAGGTAAGATTTTCTTCATGAACTTCAAATAATACAAAATATTACAAGGTTGAATGAAGAAGTAGATGTGAGAAACCTACTTGTCTTTGATTAAACCAGACACTAAGAAGATTTACAAAAACGTAAAATAATGCCACTCTTCTCACATTTTGTTTTAGGAAATATGATTATTTTTCATAAAAGATGTACTATTTAAGTTAACCTGTAAAGGCTTTATTGTTATTTTAAGTGAATGAAATATTTTAAAATTTCTCAGTTTTAATTCTTATATACTAAATATTAATAAGATATATCCTACATCAGATACCTCAAAGGTATTTACAAAATGCTATGGGGTCAAACTGGGCACCCTCTAAGCTAATGTCAGATCAATATACATTTTGGCTGAATGTCTTCTATTCGCTAATAATTCACTTGAGAATAGGTACTGAAGACATACTGTGAACAAAAAAAATACTCCTCCTCACTGAGATTATTTACTAGCTGTATAAAGATTAAGCAAATATTCATAAAAAGATATAAGTATACAAATATGTAAATCCTATCATAAAGACTGTAAGTGGAAAAGCATAGAGTAAAATGAGAGCACATGATTTGGAATGAGAGGAAGATGATTAGGAAAGCCACTCTGTATAACATTTAAACAAACACCAACATCATCTGAAATCAGCCAAGCAAGGAGTTGGGTAACAGATATTCCCAGCTAAAGAAACAATATGTGCAAACACCATGAGACAAGAAAGAGTCCTGTTGTGTTCCAGGAAGTGAACTAGCCCAACATCCTGAAAACATAAGGAATTACAGGTTGGAGGGGTATAAGAAATTAGGTATTTTTTAGAATTATAGTAAAAATTGTTAAAATCAACCTTTTTGTAACTCTGGAAACAAACCAAAGGGTTGTAACAATCTGAGGAGTCTATTCAAGATAAATGGCTGAATCTCAGTAAGAAAAGCAAGATCTTTGACTTTTTAAGTTGCCCCATATTCATTTTCTTTTCTCCAGATCCATACTAGCCTTAAAGGTGAACAGTCTCACAATCATGTAGCTGAGAATATCACTGGGATGAGAAAGAAAGGAGAATAGGCTTGGAGCTCCCTAAAAGTCTCATCCTAAGAGAATTGTCACTATTTGACATATCTATCAGTTCCCTGGGGCTAGGATTTAGCTCAGTTGGTAGAGTGCCATGTTGCACTGTCTGAGGCCCTCAGTCCAATTCCCCAGCACTGCAAAAATGGGAGAAGGACACAGCAATCCACTCCCAAAGAAATCCCGAAACAATCAGCCATTGAAAACCCTATGAGGGTCGCTAAGAGTTGTGGCACCTAACAACATCAGTTCCCTGGAAATCTCTACTCATGAGTCTTGTCTTTATTTGATGTGACTGAGAGCCCACTCATTGCAAAAAGCTTTTTCCCAAGGCATCCCAGAAGTCTGAAGCAGCAATAACAGTTGGGTAACCAAGAAGCTGATCCCAAAAACTCAGAGGCAAAGTTAGGAATTAAGAGTTCCAAAGAATCTTTGAAAAACTTTCATATAGTCCTGGGACTCAAGAAGGCTAGAAAAATATATGCTAAGCTGTATGCATGCCCAAGAAAGAACTGAGAAGGACTTAATTTCTCATTACTGGTAGACTTTGAGCCTCTGCATAACTAGGAAGTGAAAAGTAAGGCAGACTTATAAACTAAAGGTACAGTCCAACACATATTTTAAGAAACTTCTATGTAATCATTAGCTGATCATTCAACTAATCAAAAACAGACTTCCATAACTATACATGACCCAGAGTACAGACTTTAAGGAATTAGTTCAGGGATGTAGCTTAATGGTAGAGTGCTTGCCTACCATGCACAAGACCCTGGGTTCAATCTCCAGCACCAGGGAAAAAAGGAGCATCAATAACAATAGTATACAACAATGATAAACTCTAGATATATAATCATGAGAAATGAACATATTAAATGTGTATATGAATGTTCATAGCAACATTATTCATAAAAGCCAAAAGGCAGAAACAACCTAAATACCATCAACTGATGAATACACAAAATGTAGAATATCCTTACAATGGAATATTTTTCAAGCAAAATACGAATGAAGTACTGATACATGTCATATTATGGAAAGGCATATCATGTTACATGAAAGAAGCCAGACCCAAAAGGGTATATACTATATAAATCAACTTACATAAAATGTCGAGAAAAGGTATAAAGGTAGAAAGGTGATTAGTGGTTGCCAAAGGCAATGGAGGGAGAAATGAGGAGTGACTTCTAGTGGGTACAGAGTTTCTTTTGAAAGTGATAAAAAATGGTAACAATGTACAACTCTGTGCATATACTAAAAACCACTGAATTATACAATTTAAAGGGATGAATTTATAAGATGTGCATTATACCAGTAAAATAATTTTTAAAAAGCAATGAATAGGGAAAAACCTAAACCTTTATTTCTAATTCATTAATTTAATCAAATGACCACAATTCTTTCGAACACAGTAACTACCAATTTAAAAAGCCATACTCTTGGGCTTGTATTTCTTGGAGTCAGTTTCTGAATTAACTTTACCAAGTGAACAGTAACTACAATGTTCATGAAGATTCACCTAGGACAAAAATCAATACATTTCACATGGTTATTACACAGGTACCAGAAATTATGTATGTCTTTTTATCATTACTACCTGATGCCTGACTTTAATATAGGACTTAATACTAAATAGAATATAATATTGATCAAATTTTAAAACTTCACAATGTGCTCATATTTCTTTTAAGAGTAGCTACAAGATTTGGGAGATGGGCCTGGCAATCCACTCCCAAGGTAATCCTGACACAGTCGCCATTGAAAACCCTATGAGGGTCGCTATGAGTCAGATACCGACTTGACGGTACCTAACAACAACAACAAGATTTTCATATATTTACTTATAATATTAATGGTTCATGTGCTAGACATTGTACTAAGAGCCTCGATTATATATATATATATATATATATATATATATATATATATATATATATATATACACGTACATACATATTCATAAATCATATATATGATTCATCATACATATTCAAAAATCATATATATGATTTTTGAGACAAAGTCTCACTATGTCACCAAGACTAGACTCAAATTTGTTATATACATAGCCCAGGATGACCTCCAACTCAGGATCCTCCTGCCTCCACCTCCCAAATGCTAGGATTACAGATGCACCACATCTGCTGAGATTTAATTACATTAAGATGAATATTTGACATTTTTGATACTCAATTATTTTTAGGCCTACATAAATGTCAATTTCACATGGTTCAATCTATGACTATCCTCCCAACAATTTCACTATAAATAGGAAGTAAATAAGTAAAACAAAGATGTTAATAGGCTCACAGTTACTAAGTGGAAGAATCAGGATTCGTACACAGTTTAACTTCAGGCCTATAACTTTTAATGATAATAATATTAATACTAATTACTTGGCTTAAGGAACCCAGGAGAACACAAAGATCTGATTTCCATAAACACAATGTCTGTCTTGTTTACTACTTTATGTTTAGCACTTAGCATAGGACCTTGCACAGTGCAAATGTTAAATTTAAGATAAATAATGTATGTACAGGTGGTGGTTGTTAGGTGCCGTCCAGTTGCTGTCCAATTCATAGTGACCCTATGTACAACAGGAGACACTATTGTTAGTGCCTCTCTGCTATTCACAGGGTTTTCAATGGCTGATTGTTTTGTGAGGAGTGGGGTGCTGGGTCCTTCTCCCAAGCCTACAGCACCTAGTGTTCCCAGATGGTCTCCCACCCAAGTACTAACCTGGCCTGACCCTACCTAGCTGCTGAGATTTGATGGGATTGGACACCACAGTGGTACTGCTTTAGGCTGTATACAGGTTGAGCATCCTTAATTCAAATATCTCAAATATGAAATGTTCCAAAATCTGAAACTTTTCCAGAATCAAGATCTAAAACTTTTAAATTTGGATCATTTCAGATTTCAGATTTTTGGGTAATGGATGCTTACCTGGTAAAGTTTATGCAAATACCCCAAAAGTCTAAAAAAAACCCTCCAGAATCTGAAATATTCCTGGTCCTAAGCACTTCAGATAAGTAATACTCAGTAAAAAATAATAGGACAGGACTGTCAGAGCAAAGACATACAAAGTATTATCATATATTGGAGGAAAGAAAAATGTCATAGAATTGATGTAACAATTTGCAACAGTAAGAAAAACGTAGGATTTGAGCCGGGTACAGTGGCGCATGCCTGTAATCCCAGTGGCTCAGGTGGCAGAGGCAGGAGAATCACAAGTTCGAGACCAGAGGCAGTCTGCTTGCATAATTTAGTGAAACTCTGTCTCAAAAATTAAAAAAAAAAAAAAAAGAGAGATTGGGTGGGGGGCGGCTCAGTGGTACAAGCAAGCTCCCACAACACAACAAACTGACAGACACATGGGGGCTTATTAGCTGCATAATTTTCAACAAACGTAGGTTTACTCAACATTAAATATATGCCAGGCATGGTGTATTTTGATATGAACTAATATTTGGTCCCTAGTTTAGAGGAACTTATATGTTAATAGGGGCTGGGATTTAGCTCAGTTGGTAGAGCACTGCACTGCAGTCTCTGAGGTCCCAAGTTCAATTCTCAGAACCACAAAAATGGGAGAAGGGCCTGACAATCCACTCCCAAGGCAATCCTGAAACAGTCAGCCATTGAAAACCCCATGAGGGTCGCTATGAGTCAGATACCGACTCGACGGCACCTAACAACAACAACAACATACGTTAATAGGGGCAAATAGATGCATAAATAAATCATCACATAACCAAAGCTTCAGTTTTATGGTTTGCAAAATGAAAATAATAATATCTACCTGTAAAATGCCTGCAGCCCTAGCACTGCGGCTTCCAATCCTGTCAGATCTCAGAAGCTAAGCAGGGTCAGGCCTGGTTAGTACTTGGATGGAAGACTGCCTGGGAACACCAGGTGCTGGAGGCTTGGGAGAAGGACCTAGCAACTCACTCCCAAAAATCAACCTGCCATTGAAAACCCTATGAATAGCAGAGAGGCACTGACAGTAGTGTTTCACCTGTTGTATGTAGGGTCTCTATGAGTCAGATACTGACTCGACAGCACCAAACAACCATAAACCTATAAAAAGTCAATGGACCAAGTAAATCGAAAAATACTGGATATAATAGCAAGTGTTCAATAATTTGTAATTCTTTTGCCTATTGAATATTTTATCAAGAATTCTCAAATATTAAAAAATGTTAAAATGGTAAAAATTATAAATTCAAGTTATTATATTAAAGTACACAGATGAATGACATTATTTTATGCCACCTATGGATAAATTGACTCATGTAAATAGACTTATTTACATTTTTCCATCTAAAGCCTATACACACAACTATAACTGAATCAGTCATCTTATTATTCTAAATTTATATGTTTATACAAGCACATGCAAGTACATTAGCATGTCTAATTTTCTTTCTGAGGAAAACCCAAGTAGGAGAACTATTTATACTAAAGAATGGTAAACAAGGAGGAATTGTGTTCTCCTTTAAGTTTATTTCCATAGCTAAATCAGGTGGCAATTTCACACTACTTTATACTTTTTTTTATTTGCATGCAACCTGAAACAACAAAGGCTAGAGAAAGAAAATAATGCATAAATGCAAATGAAATTATCAGTCCTTGCTTGCAAAAGAGATCTGCAGAAGCCATGTAAACTACTATCTCAGCCATCCTTTAAATATTCTGAGGATTACATGTATCAAAATGGTCATTCTGGATTAGAAAGACAAGCAGAAGTATTCTGGAAAGATGTCAAAAAATGTGTTCATAAATAATTGTTTGTTCTTAGATGCTGTCAAGTCAGATCCGACTCATAGTGACCCTATGTACAACAGAATGAAACACTCCCCTATTCTGTGCCAGGAACACCATCTTTTTTATGGCTAAGCTCATTGTTGCAGCCACTGTGTTAACCCATCTAGTTGAGGGTCTTCCTTTTTTTTCATTGGCCTGCCACTCTCCAAAACATAATGTCCTTCTTCAGGGATTGGTCCCTACTGACAACATGTCCAAAATACATAAGATACAGTCTAGCCATGCTAGGTTCCAAGATGTACTCTGGTTACACTTCTTCTAGGACAGACCTGTTGGCTCTTTCAGCAGTCCATGATATATTCAATATTTATCTCCAACACCATAATTCAAAAGCATCAATTCTTCTCCTCTCTCCGTTACTCAATGTCCAGCTTTCACAACCATATGATGGGACTGAAAATACCATAGCATGAGTCAGGCACACCTTCATCTTCAATGTGACATCTTTCTGTTCCAGCACTTTAAACACATCTTTTACAACAGCTTTTCCCAGTGCAAAGGGTCTTTTGATTTCTTGGCTGCTGCTTCCATGGGTGTTGATTAAAGAGCCAAATAAAGCAAAATCTTGGACAACCTCAAGCTTTTCTACATTTATCATGAAGCTAAGTACTGACCTAGTTGTAAGGAGTTTTGTTTTGCTGCTACTGAGGTGCAATCCATACTGAAAGCTTTTTCCTTTGATCTTCCTCAGTAAATGTTTCAAATTCTCTTCACTTTCAGCAAGTGGGGTTGTGTCATTGTTAGTAAGTCGTCCTCCAATTATGATAGCACATTATTCTTCACAAACTCCAGCTTCTAGGATTATTTGCTCAGCATAGGGATTGAGGAAGGATGGGGAAACGATACAGCCCTGACACACACCTTTCTTGACTTTAAACTGGGCAGTGTTTTCTTGTTCTGTTTGAAAGACTGCCTCCTGGTCCATGTACTGGTTCCTCATGAGTACAATTAAGTGCTGTAGAATTCCCATTCTTTACAATGTTATGCATACTTTGTTGTGATCCATACAGTCAAATGCTTTTGCATAGTCAATAAAAGAGAGATAGACATCTTTGTGGTATTCTCTGCTTTCTGCCAAAATCTATCTGATATCAGCAATGATGTCCCTGGTTCCACACCCTGTTCTGAATTTGGCTTGATTTTCTGGCAGTTCCCAATCAATATATTGCTGCAATCACTTTCAAATGATCATTAGCAAAATTTTACTTGCATGTGATATTAATGATACCATTTGATAATTCCCACATTCAGTTGGATCCTCTTTCTTGGTAATAGCCACAAATATAGATCTCTTCCAGTCAATTGGTCAGATACCTATTTTCCAAATCTTTTAGAATAAACAAGTTAGCACCTCCAGTGCTGCATCTGTTTGTTGAAATATCCCTATTTGTAGTCCATCAATTCTAGGAGCATTGTTTTGCCAGTTCCTTAAAGGCAGCTTCCCCCTTGTCCTTCAGTACCACTGGTTCCTGATTATATGCAACCTTTTGAAATGGTTGGTCATCTGACAGCTCATTGTGGCATTGTTGTTTGTTGTTAGGTGCCGTCGAGTCGGTATCCGACTCATTGCGACCCTCTGTACAACAGGGGAAACACTATTGTCAGTGCTTCTCTGCTGTTCATCGGGTTTTCAATGGCAGATTGATTTTTGGGAGGGGGTTGCCAGGTCCTTCTCCCAAGCCTACAACTTCTGGTGTTCCCAGGCGGTCTCCCATCCAGGTATTAACCAGGCCCAACCCTGCTTAGCTTCAGAGATGTGCCAGGATCGGATGCCACAGGGCTACAGCTGCAGGCCATTGTGGCATAATGATTCTGTAATTCCATTCATCTTCTTTTGATGTTTGCTGTGCCATTTAATATTTTCCCTGTAGAATCCTTCACTGTTGCCTCTTGAGGCTTCGATTTTTTCTTCAATTCCTTAAGCTAGAGAAAAACAGAGCATGTTCTTCCCTTTTGGTTTTGTATCTCCAGTTCTTTGCATGTGCCATTATAATATTTGATTTTTTTCCCTCAAGATGCCTTTTGAAATCTTCTGTTTAGTTCTTTAACTTTGTCATGTCTTCCTTTTACTTTAGCTGTTTGACATTCAACGGCAAGTTTCAGAGTCTCTTTTGACATATAATTTGGTCTTTTCTTTTTTCTTGCTTTTTAAATACCTCTTGCTTTCCTCATGAATGATGTCTTTGATGTCATGCCACAACTTGTCTGGTCTTTGATCATTAGTGTCTAATCCATCACTCTTGTTCTTGAGTGGTCTCTAAACTCAGGTGGGATATACTCAAATTTGTACGATGGCTCTCATATATTGTTGTTGTTAGGTGCCATCGAATCGGTATCTGACTCATAGCGACCCTCTTAGGGTTTTCAATGGCTATTTCGGGATTGCCTTGGGAGTGGATTGCCAGGTCCCTCTCCCATTTTTGCAGTTCTGGGAATTGAACTCGGGACCTCAGAGACTGCAGCACAGTGCTCTATCAACTGAGCTAAATCCAAGCCCTTTGGCTCTCATATAATTGTTCTAATTTTCCTCAGTTTTACTTTGAACCTGCATATGAGCAGTTGATGGTCTGATACACAATCAGCACCTGGTCGTGTTCTGACTTTTGATATTGAGCTTTTCCATTGTCTCTTTCCACAAATGTAGTCTATGTTGATGAAAAAATGTATTTGTAATGAAAGGGTCCTTGGTCTGACAAACTTCTACCATGCAATCTCCAGCATCATTTCTATTACCATAGCCATATTTTCCAACTACTAAGCCTTCTATCTTTCCAACTTTTGCATTCTGGTCACTATAATTACTAGTGCATCTTGATGATGTTCAATCTATTTCAGATTGCTGAAGCTGGTGAAATTCTTCCCTATTTTCATTTGTAGCATTAGTGGTGGGTGCATACATTTGAATAATAGTCATATTAACTAGCCTTCCTTGTAGATGTATGGATATTATTCTATCACTGACAGTATTGTACTTCAGGACAGATCTTCAGAATAAACATGTGAAATCTTAAGCAAGAACAAAACACCTCTAAAGAATATGATGCGATAAGTAGTTAGTAGAAGTTTGTCATGTGTGCCATATATCAAGATCACAGTCACGGCAGCACCAGGAACCGCACTGTCCAAGGTTTCTCACATAATAAGAGATCCTTCCCAGTAAATCCACTAGCAGCTACTGGTTTTAAAAACTTAGCAAAACTTCTTATGCTTCAATTCATCAAGCATATGTAAACTACATAAATCTCTCTCGGTTTTTCCATTTGAAACTTTTTCAGATACTTTCAAGCACACAGTATATTCCCAGACCTTTTAATACTATATATAGAAAGGTGAGTAAGGCACACTTTACCCTGGTGTAGTCATAATTTAAGAGAGGAGAAAGGCACAATGAAAAATAACAAGATGCAGTATGAGAATGAAATAGTAAGACATAAACTGATATCACAGAAATAGAAGCTCGTACATTGCCTAAGGGAATCATAAGTGATTTCACAAGGGAGGCAGCATGTAAGCAGAACTTGAAAGGATGAATGGAGGGCTATCAGGTTAGAAAGGCATAAAGACACAGAGAATAATATAAACAAGGACACCAAGGCATAAAATCTATGTTATGTTTGAGAAATAAGGATAAGTTCAATGTGGCTGAAGTAGTGATACAAGGGCTATCATGAAGAAAAGAGGAAATGAGACTCTGGGAGAAGTGAAGCCTTCTTATGAAGGGATGTCTATGCTCGGCTACTTACACTAATCGGTTTTAGCAGCAATGTGAAATATTTGAAAGTTAAGTGACATGGTCAGGTTTGTGTAATAAGGCCAGTAATTTTCTTGTCTGTCTGTCTTTTGAGACAGGGTCTCACTATGTAGCCCACACTGGCCTTGAACTGGAGAAACTCCTTTATCAGCCTCCCAAGTGCTGGTGTTAAGAGCATGTGACAGACACCATGCCTAGCCTTAAAATTCTTATGTAATAAATATTAAAAAGCCTAACCTAAAGCAAGTTTTCAATTGACATCATTATTATTATGAGAAAATGTGGAAAATAGCAGCAAAACCAAGTAATAATCACCTTATGTCTTTGATAGTTGCTCGTTTCAGAGGGTCAACCTGAAGCATATGCATCAGGAGGGTTGCGACAGAACGATTGAGATATTCAGGAATATAAAACACACCACCTCGGATCTTCTTAAACAATGTAGGTACATGCTCATCATCAAACGGGAGGGTGCCACAAAGAAGAGCATAAAGGATAACACCACAGCTCCAGATATCAACTTCAGGACCTGCATACAATCTAAAAAAAGATAACAACACAAATTTGAAATGTATCAATTTTTCTCATCTTTATGTACCTGCTTCTATACAGATGTAGTGCAAACTCAGTATATATTGATTTTCAAGGTCTTTAATAAAGTACATGGCCACTCCCAACACTCAATGGTTGTTCTCCACAGAGAAAAATTGGTTTAACCAAGTACTATGTAAATTTGCTAAGACAATATGGTATTTTGATTTGTCACAAACTCATTTAATTGTAAGTTACTAATTAAAAATTATAATACTTTCTGTAGTTGATTTTTGAAAGAAACATCAAGGTAGATAACCACAAATATGAAAAAAACAAAACTGTAGTATATAGGCTAATCTTTTTCCAGTAAAACTATCACAAAAAAGAAAACACACATATTAACACAATTTTTATCTGTGGCCCACTCATTTTAAATAATGTTTGAAACATCTAAGTACCTAACTAGTACTAGGTAGGCCTTGTTTACCCTATGTCACATTATCCTGAGTATCTACTACTTTCCTTCTAATCACTGGCTAGCTCATAAGACTAAGATTAGCTTTGCTCCAGATAACCTATGTCTATAAATAGATACCTTTCTCACATTTTCTCTCTTACTTTTCTACAGCATTAACATTCTGCTGATAAGGTATAGTATAACAAACTCAAATTCAGTTCTTAGATAAAAAAACAAACTTCTATTATTCCAATGAAGAATATATTCTGTTTCTATAAAAACTGTCCCTCATTTATATCATTAACTGTATTTGCCCAAGCTCCTTGCAAAGAACTGTTTATGTCTTCCAAAAATTCATATGTAGAAATCCTAACTTCCAAGGTGATGGTGTTAGGAGGTGGATACTTTAGGAGATTATGTCATAAAGGTAAAGTTCTAATAAATGGGATTAATGCTTTTATGAAAGTAAGACCACCCCAGAGAAATCTTTTTCCCCTTCCACCACGTGAGCTTACTATCAGAAGATAAAGACCAGGCCCTACCAGACATCAAATCTGCCAGCACCTTGATCTTGGACTTCTCGGCCTCCAGAACTGTGAGAAATAAATTTCTGTCATTTATAAGCCATCTGTCTACAGGACTCTGTTGCAGCAGCCCACAGGGACTATGACACTCTCATATGTGCTATCTGCAATACATTTTCAATACTTTTTTTCATAGCACTCTGTTAACTTTTAAAAGAGACTGGTCACTATAAAAAGGTCATGACTTCACCATAGCAACCTGCATAAACATTTTTATAATGTACCAATGAGTAAATTATCTGAGTAATTACATAGTCTCCATTTGTGAAGTTTAGTTTCTTTAAAACAGTATTACCTCCCAAAATTTCATTCTTCCAAAGACAAAAGATAAAATAATACCCATATACTTGATAAAATGTGTACAATATGTGTATTATGTCTGATAAATAACACTAGTTAAATTTAGCAAATGCATACTCTCTTACCTGTCCTTTTCTAAAGTGAAATACAGATGTTACATCAAGATCTGTTAGGGTCTTGCTCTGTAGCCAAAGTTGGCCTGGAACTTGCTATGCAGAATAGGCTGACCTCAAACTGGAGTTGATCCTCCTGCCTCAGTCTCCTGAGTGCTGGGATTACAAGCATGCACCACCACACCCGGCTTCAGTCATTTTTGATGGAACAAACTTCATAAATACATTTACAACAACTACATGAAACTTTAAAAAAAATCCCCCTATAATAATAAAAAAAAATGAACAATTTGTTTCTACTATTTGAAAAATCTTTTCTTGCAAAGGTTGTTGTTATTAGGTGTTGTTGAGTTGGGTCTAACTCATAGCTACCCTATGTACAACAGAATGAAACACTACTCGACACTGTGCCACGTACACAATCCCTTCTATGTCTAAGCCCCTTGTTGCAGTCACTGTGTCAATCCATCTAGTTGAGAGTATTTCATTTTTTGTTAACTGCCACTCTCAAAGAGAGTATCTTATATTTAAATGTTACCAGAATTAACACAAGATGACAAAAAGATTACTCTTTACTAACATATTATTACCTGCCTGAGATGACTTCAGGTGCTGCATAATTTGGAGATCCACAACTAGTTCGTAGAAATTCACCATCTGACATCATGTTAGATAGTCCTAAAAATAAAAGCCATATTTACCTGCTGCTAGACAGTTTTGGTGTAGATTAAAAAAAAAAGATGAAAAGTTTCAAGTGTTTAATGCTCCATAAATCATATCTTTTAATTAAAAAAAAGCAGTAGAATGTACTTGTTAGATTGGAAAGAGATCATTTCAGAGTACTTACACTATCACAAAAAAGCTAAAAATCATCACATATATCACTGGAGTTAAAAATCTTTCTAGATAAAAATGTTGATTCATTTCACTAATGAGGTTATTCTAAATTATAGTAATGCTTCCCAAAGTAAAAGTATCAAAATATTATTTATCTACTTCTACAGTTGAAAGAATAAAATAGAGATTACTACTTTTTTAAACTATGCTTTCAAAATCTTTTCTTAAATATCTGGAATTAGAAACCAGACAGTCTCTAATTCATAAGCAGATTATTTTCCTTAAAAGATTTTTTTGGAGACAGGGTCTCATTCTGTTGCCCAAGCTAGTCTTGGACCCATATACTCAAGTGATCCTCCACCTCAGTCTCCTGAGAAAGTTTTTAATTTGGAAAGCTTTAATTCAACATAATAGAAATCTAGCCAGGCATAATGGTGCATGCCTGCAATCCCAGTGACTTGGAAGGCAGAAGCAGGAAGATTGCAAGTTCAAGACCAGAGGCAGTCTGCATAATTTAGCGAGACCCTGTCTCAAAAAGTAAGAAAATGGGCTGGGAGCACAACTCAGTGGTACAGCTCTCGCAAAGTATGCAAGTGCAAGGCCCTAGATTCAACCCCCAATACCACAAACACACACCAAAAAATCTATGGAAGGTCCGGAAACCTCAATGGTAGAGAGTATGCCTAGCCTGCACAAGACTCTGGATTTGATCCCCAACACCACAAAACAAATAAACAACAACAAAAAGTCTACAGCAAAAATTTACTTGAACTATAGTACTAAAAGTTTTATGATTTAGAGAAAAAAGAGAAACAGTAAAACTAAGTTTCCTAGTTTCATTTTAATGAAAGACAAGGTATAGAAAAAAGTTAAATAAGCATCTCTGAACTTTGGCACCTTGCCATCTTTCTTTGGATCCCAAGTTCTAGCCAGACATGGTGGCTCTGCCTGTAATTTCAGCACAAGGGAGGCTGAGGCAGGAAGACTATGAGTTTAAAGATAGCCTGAGCTATATAGGCTATATAGAGAGAGCCTGCCTCAAATAAAATAAAATAAAATAAAATAAAATAATAAAATGAAAGAGAGAGAGAGAGAGAGAGAGAGAGAGAGAGAGAGAGGAAAGCAGAAAAAGGGGGAAAAAAAATCTCATGTCCTAATCTTTTTCTCACACATCCTAGTCTGGCATCCTTTCCAGAATGTTTATCCCAAAAAGTGTTTGGAACATAAAAATCTCATTTTACCTTGCCTTTTACCCCTGACAAAACTCCCATTCTTTCATCAAGTTGTTAGACATTACCTAAAGACCCATTAGCCTCTCCATGGATCAATTTAGAAATAGAAAGCTTTTTTCAAAGCTGCATGTAAATTTTCATGCATTCCTATTTATGTGCATTTATCAGGGAAAGTATCCACATTTTCATCAGATTTTCAAAGGAGTATGAGATACCTCTTCTTCCACCCTCATCCGGCTCACAGAAAAACAGTGAAGTATCATTTCCTCAGCAAAAAAGTGCAGATTGAATGATCTTATCTTGCCATAGCCCTCTAACTAGTTTTCTAGAAGTATCTGCATTTTAAACTATGTTTAAGTGAATAGAACAAGGTAGCATGGAGACTGTAACTGATCCCTTTTCATGATACAGGATTTACAGGGTTGAAATAGAAAATTCTTAGTTCTATGAAAGTTGTTACTGACATACTTTTAAAGGCAGCTATATATCTCTGAACAACCCTGGAGGTACGTACCAAAATCAGCTATCTTGGCATTCATAAGTGCATCCAATAGTACATTCTCTGGTTTCAGGTCTCGATGAACAACCATATGCCTATGACAATAATCCACAGCAGAGAGAATCTGCTGAAAGAGCCGTCTGGCTTCCATCTCTTCAACCTAACAAGTGTAAAATAAGCTGCATTAAGAATTTCTGGGACATTATTTACCAAGAGCTTTACTTTCATAACCAATCTAAACATAATTAAGCAGACTAATTACAATTGGCTAATTCTCAATAAGCCTGCAGCCATAGTCCTGTGGCATTCGATCTGGTCAGATCTCAGAAGCTAAGCAGGGCCGGGCCTGGTTAGTACCTGGATAGGAGACCGCCTGGGAACACCAGAAGCTGTAGGCTTGGGAGAAGGACCTGGCAACCCCCTCCCAAAAATCAATCTGCCATTGAAAACCCGATGAACAGCAGAGAAGCACTGACAATAGTGTTTCCCCTGTTGTACAGAGGGTTACTACGAGTCGGATACCGACTCGACGGCACCTAACAACAACAACAAACAAAATTCTCAATAAAGGATGTGGCAACCCACTCCTGAAAACAATCTCAAAGCAGCCAGCCACGGAAAACCCTATGAGAGTTCCTATGAGTCGGACCTGACTTGATGGCATCTAACAACAACAACAATAATTCTCAATAAGTCAGATAAAACAAATCAAGTCAAATAAAATAAACAAATTATTAGAGTTCAATATGTTACTCAAGAAGTTTTTGCTTTGCTGTAAGGCAGCAATGTTTAACTTTTGATTAATGTTATTAACTATGCACAATGTTTTGGGGATTTATAAGTAAAACAAATTAAAGTAGCACCTTTGTGAAAGTGCTAAGAAATGAAAATAACTGAAACCTTTCCCTGATAAATGCACATAAACAGGAGTGCATGAAAATTTACATGCAGCTTTGAAAAAAGCTTTCTATTTCTAAATTGATCCATGGAGAGGCTAATGGTCCTTCAGATAATGTCTAACAACTTGATGAAAGAATGGGAGTTTTGTCAGGGGTAAAAGGCAAGGTAAAATGAGATTTTTATGTTCCAAACACTTTTTGGGATAAACATTCTGGAAAGGATGCCAGACTAGGATGTGTGAGAAAAAGATTTTACAAAATAGACTTTGGAAAGCACAGGAATAATTTGGCAATTTGTTGTTGTTAGGTGCCATCCAGTCGAGTCTGACTCATAGCGACCCTCATAGGGTTTTCAATGGCTGACTGTTTCGGGATTGCGTTGGGAGTGGGTTGCCACGTCCTTCTCCCATTTTGTGGTGCTGGGAATCGAACTCGGGACCTCAGAGTGCAGAGTGGCACTCTACCAACTGAGCTAAATCCCAGACAAACCTGGCAATTAGGTAGACTGTATTTACCAAAAGTGAGTATTTTGAAAGGTATACTCTTTTTCCTTTTTTAAATATTTATTTATTTTATTTTGCAGCACTGGGGATTGAACTCAGGGCTTTGCTCTAGACAAGTCCTCTACAACTGAGCTAAAGCCTTAGACCTTATTCATTTTTGTTTTGAGACAGAGTCTTGCTAAATTACCCAGGCTATCCCTGAACTCACTATGAGTCCTAGACTGGCCTTGAACTTTTGATGTTCCTGCCTCAGCCTCCTGAGTAGCTGGGATTATAGGTGCCCAGCTAGATATACTTTTTAAGACAGACAATTTGTCTAATACTTTGTATGCTTGTTGTTGTTGCTGTTGTTAGGTGCCCTCAAGTTGGGTCTGACTCATAGAGGCCCTATATACAATAGAATGAAACACACCCTGATGTGCCATTCACACAATCATTTTTATGTTTAAATCCATTGTTGCAGTCACTGTGTCAATCTAACTAGTTAAGGGTCTTCCTTTTTTTCATTGACCCATCACTTTCCCCAGCATAATGTCCTTCTCCAGGGACTGATCCCTTCTAGTAATATGTCCAAAATACGTAAGATGCAGTCTATGTTTAGTTGGGCATTATTATAGAAGCAACTCAAACACTGAAGATAAGCTTGGCTGTTTTCTAACACTTCCTTCTGATGCTTAGTATACAAATAGTGTGTTACTCACCCGTCCATGTTTACAGATGTAGTCAAATAATTCACCTCCAGACACATATTCCATTACCATAAAAAAGTCTGTTGGAGTACTGATCACCTGGTATCTTTTTTTGTAAATGGAAAAAGGGTTAATAAAAAAAAATACTGCATCTACTCAAATCAATCTAGTTTTGTACTCTTGCTATAATTTCATATTCCAGTGTTTTACAATATTTTAAATGGCAGCAAACTATATAGTGCTATCAAAATAAACAGCCATAAACATGGGGCATTACAAAATGTTCTACTTCCTGAGGCTCATAAATTCTTCTTCAAATCCCCCTTCTCAGATTTCTATAATCTTTGAAATCCTTCACTCTTCAACAACTGAGTTAAGCATTAATTTTTCCATTTAAGCAAAAATTTGTTTACAGTCAATAGAGATAAATATCACATATTTAAATATAAGCAAGAAATAATCTTCCACATGTAAAAAGATATCACAGAAATACGACCAGCAAAATTCAGAAAGCGAACAAGTCACCCTTTTGTCAACAAGTAAAATACAAGAAAAGAAGGGAATGGAGAACATACAGACTAAAAATAATCAAAGACACATGCGAACTAATATATTGTGTAGACTTGGTTTTGATACTAACTCAAACAAACCAACTTTCAAAAACATTTATAAAGCCAGGCATGGCAGGGCAGCCTGTAATCCCAACTAGAGATGCAGATGCAGAAGGAACCACAAGTTGGAAGCCAGGCTGGGCTACACAGTAAGACCCTGTCTCAAACAAACAAAAACAAAAACATTTAGGAAATAGTCAAGAAGGTAAGAATACTGATTAGATGATTGATAAGATTATTTTCATTTTTAGATCTGATAATGGTACTATACTTACATTAGAATTTGATATTGAACAGTTTAACAGATTAAAAATGAAATGTTTAGAATTTGCTTCAAAATAATCTAATGTACAAGAAGCAAGGAAAGCAGATAAAACAACACACTGACTACTGCAGAAGCTGAATGACAAATGCATGGACTCATTACTTTAATCTTGCACATGTTCAAATTTTCCAGTATAAAAATTTAAATATGCACACGTCTGTGTGTCTGCATGTGAGAGTGTGTGTGTGTATATATTTCTAGGAATTGAAAGCTGGGTACATGAAAAAAATAATAACTGCTAGAATTTTATTAGCTTTATTTTTACTTTAAGACAGTCTCAAATAATTGCAGAGAAGAGAACAAGTTTAACTTATTTAACTTATTGCATATGAAAATAATAAATATAAAGTCATAGTATGACACTGCTTGAAAATGTACATGGAAAAAAATAATAACCTTAGCTTTATTTGACACAAGACTTTTTCCTAAAAACTGTAATTCCTCCCACACAATTTTACCAAACCAAGTTTTGAAAACTTTGAAAGTCAGTTAAATGTAATATTTTAACTGAAGGTTGCAGTTAAAATTTATACAAATGAATAACTCTTCTATTTTTTAAAAAAACATTGGTTTGTTTATAATGGATTATCTATAGTCTAGCTATTATGAGCAACAGATAATTTACACTGAATTACTACTTACAGCCATTAAGTATAGCTGTTTGGTTCTTGCAAGGCTTAAAGGCACTCAGAGAAGGTAGAAGTAGGAGTGGATGCCGCCTTGCAGGCAGTGCACCTCGACACAGCATGTGTTAGAAGTAGGGGAACATTTTAGTAATCTGTCTACCCAGATGGGACATTTTTTAGTAAAGTGCATAAAATTGAGTATGGGCTAGCTGGTAGACCTGGTTACTATTCTTCACTAAAGAGTAAGGGAAAACTGGCCAGCAAGATGACAACAAAGTTTCATGCTGTCTATATTAAGAGAGAACACACCATATGTAAACACTTGAAAAAAGTAAAATATTAAAGCCAAAGTACTGAGGATGATTACCGATTGTCTGGAGAAATATTTCTTTTCCCCTTTTTTTGTCCCTTGAGATAGAAGTCTCAATATGCAGCTCATGCTAGCCTCAAACTCTTGAATTACAGACATGTACGCAAAAGAGGAAAACCCTCCACCAGATGGATTGACACAGTGTCTGCAACAATGGGCTTAAACATAAATAAGATGGTTTGCCTGGCACAGAATCGGCAAGTGTTTCGATCTGCTGTACATAGGGTCACTATGAGTTGGACTCGACTCGACAGCACCTAACAACAACAACAACAACAACTACCAAGCCTCTCCTGGAAAAATATTTCTAACAGTAATCTTTAGTCCTTGAGAAGAAATCGAATTACCCAAGTGGCAAATTATCTCATTTTATGTGAAATGAATGCATCAGAAGAATAAAATTGAGGTTATTTCAAATAAACTGTAGAAAGGTAATTTTACTTAAGAAGTCTAGAAGAAAAGGTCTGATACAGTTTATCTTAATAGATATCAAATAATCAAATAAACTGAATGGTATGGGGCAGCAGCAGTTACTGTTACCACCTCATTTATTTGGTCTAATTTATTAATAATTATCAATCACTTTTGTGCTCTGTACATCCAAGCCAGGCTGTGGCACCTGCTTATAATCCCAGTTACTCAAGAGGCTGAGGCAGGAAGATCCCAAATTTGAAGTCAAAGGCAGACTGCATAACTTAGCAAGATCTGTCTCAAAATACAAAATAAAAAAGGGGATAAGGGTGCAGCTCAGATATAGATAGAACTCTTGCCTAACACGCTTGAGGCCTGAGTTCAACCTTTCAGTATTGCCAGAAAAAAAAAAATTAGCTATTGATTCTTCTCAACATATAAGTCATCAGTAGATATTATTGGACTGAATTATTTCATGAAGTCTCTAAATCCACAGCAGTCATTGTCCCAGACCTAAGCCCAATCTAGAGCAATGAAAATTGTGCCTACCATGACCAAGTACTCACTGTGTCACTCCACCATCAAATAGGGACTACTTTATTGAGTAGCTACTTGCATTGTCCTTGCTGAGATCAGTAGTTTGTCCTTCTACTGGAGGAGCTTACAATTTAGCCATAAAGGCAGACATTAAATAAGGATTCTCCTCATACACAAATCTAATCTTCAGTAGCCTCTTAACTTAAAATCTTCAGGGGTTTTCCACTGCTCTTAGGTCCCTAAGCAAATGTGAACCCTGCCATCTCTGTTATTTCTCAGATTCTTTTACTTTGATTCCCACCAATACAGTCACAATGTTATTTTTTAAATTATTAGTCATGCTGTACTTCCTTCTGCTATAGCTCCTTGACCTAAGCTATTTCCACTGACCTGTACACCTTTCTTTGGTCATTAATCATCCTTTACATCTCTGCTTAAATGCCACTTCTAAATCCAGATTAGAAAACTTTTGCATTCACAGACCCATTCATCTTAGCTTTAGAGTACATATCTCAGTTTGTAATTACACATTTTATTATGAGGATAATTTGACTAATGAGTATGCAACTATCAAAGTGCCTATAACAAAGTAGGTATTTAAGTAAATGTATAAATTAGCACTTTTAAATAATGTGAACAGTTTGGAGCTAAAACCAGAATAATCTGAGAAAAAAAATGTAGAAAATTATAGCAAAACTTCAACCAATAAAATTTTGATTAGCCAGGGCAGAATGGAGACAAAGGAACCAACTTTTAGAAGAGAGGAGTCCTAAGAAAATATCTTCACATTAGAAACTTGGTGGAAAAGGCAAATTCTGAGATTACTCTAAACCTTCCCTGTAATAACTACATTACAACACTGTAAGTTCAATCATGAATCAATTACTCATACATGTCAGCATTATTTTCTTAATACAGCAGAAAAATAAACTACATATGCTTCAGAAAAATTTTTATATGGAAAAAAAAAAGTTATCCAGACAAACCCTACATATCCTCTAGTTGGCAGTTACATGCATTTTACACAATATCTACATAAAACAGCATGTAAAACTCAGAGGAAAAAAATAGATCCTTCCAAAGTTAGCCAAAAAACAATATTCATGAATATATCCTTTTGGTGGACATATTTACTGAGTTTTTTTTTTTTGGGGGGGGATGGTACTGGAGGACAGGACCTGGGTCCTCACACTTATTTTGTAAGCACACTACAACTGAGCTATACCCTCTTCTTATTTTTTAAACTAAGATAGGGTGCTACTAAATTACACAGGCTTCCTCTGGCCTGGAACCTGAGATCTTCCTGCGTCTGCCTCTCTTGTCATTGGGATTACATGCACGCACCACCATGCCTGACTGAGATTTTTTTTTTTCCAGTACTAGGGGGCTTTTCCAGTACACAGGGTATTGCATATGCTAGGCAAGTGCTCTACCACTGGGCTGCTCCCCTAGCCACTTTTTCATTTTTTAATTTGAGATACTGTCTCATTAAGTTGCAGAAGCTTCTGACGTTGAACCTACAAACCTACAGCCTCAGCCTCCTGAGTTACTGGTATTTTAGGCATGTGCCATGGTGTCCAGCTGAGATTTTAAAATATTATTTATGTTGCTATGTACATAGAATAAAATTTTTCTTTAGTTAGAACTCAGGTATATAGAAATGTAGTAATCACTATCCTTGATTCATGACACTCATCTTCATTGGTCTATGAATGGTCTTTTCTTCAGTTAATTACTATTTTTAATATTAAATGAGCACCTGTAAACCCATCAGCCAGATAAAAACCCAGGACCTTGACAGTTATCTTCCATCTCACCATCCAGGGAGTTGCACTGCCCATCCTACAACTTCTCCTCACTCAAGACAAGCACTGCTTGTCCCTCTCTTGCTTTCACTTTTACATGGTTTTATTTATATGTTTAAAAGTAAGTATGCATGTTCCTCCTCAATTCATATATGTATCTTTCATAGATATGTGAATAACCCATATTCATATTACATATTTTATTTTAATTAATATGTACTTTATTTTTTATACCAGTGAGTCTTGGACTGCTAATATATACACATTTTTTTCTCAATCTGAATTAATAGAGAAATCATTCCCTTTGGCATACAAACATTCTATAACATCTCTCATCTTAAATATCAACCCTGATCCAGGCATGCTGGCATATGTCTGTAATCATAGCACTAGATAAGCTACGGCAGGAGAACCTAAGTTCAAGTTTAGCCTAGGTTTCACAGTGAGTTTAAGGAAAGCCTAGGCTATATAATGAGACAAATAGAAAATCCCTTTTCAGACTCCACATTCCTTCCTAGTTAGTACTATTTTTTCCCTCTCCTATCGATACTTTCTGTTTCCCCTTCTTCATCTCATATTCTCTCTTAAGCCCTTCTCATCAGGTTTTTTCCCTCACCATCCCAATAAATCACTTCTTTTAAAAAACACCAGCAACCTTCTCCACCTTGACACATTTAGTAACAAATTCTCAGTTCTCACTCAATATTCAGCAGTAAAAGGAGCAGCTGATAATCTTTCTTGAAATACTTTCTTTGCTTGGCATTAAGATATCAGATTCTTGTGGTTTTCCTCCAACCTCACTGACTATTCATTTTCCTTTTCCTTTGCTGGTTCTTTTTCATGTCCAGATGTGTTAGCATCATAGTGCCCTAGAGCTTAGTCCTTGGATTTTTTATCTTCACATTCTTGGTGATATCACTGAATCTTAGAGTGTTATGTATCTTCTAGACTATCCATAAATACCTATCCCTTGAACTCCAGATTCAGATATTCAAGAGCCTACTTATATCTCCACTGAGATGCCTAATAAGCATCTTAACTTCATAAAACGAAAACCAAATCTTTGATATCCCCACCCCCGAAACACCCCACATCAAATCTCATCCTCCTCCTTTCCTCTTAAGTTACTGGTAACTCCATCCCTTCATTTGTCCAGGCAACTTGGAGTTGTTCTTGACTTCTCTCCTCTCACAACCTACAACATTTTCTCTGTCAGCAAATGTTGTCAACTCTGCCTTGAAAGTATATATAGAATGTATTCCAAGCAACCATCACCTTTCACCCAGATTACTGCAAGTGACTTCTATCTTCTTTCCTTACTTCAGTACTTGCCTAACTACAATCTAAACATAAGTCAAATCAAGTCTCATGTCTGATCAAAATCTTCCAATGGCTTCCTACTTACTCAAGGTTAAAATCCAAAATTCTTACAATGTACTACAATACCGTAAAGAGTCTGACTACCCTTTGTGTCTGATTTCACTAAATGCACCCCACCACGAAGATCACTCTTCTTCCTTGATCTCTGGACTGTAGGAATTTCTACTTCGGAGCCTTTGTACATGCGGTTCCTTCTATGTATAATATTCCTACCCTAGATTCTGTTGGGAGACAGACCGGGCAGCCCACTCCCCCAAAAATCAATCTGCCACTGAAAACCCTATGAACAGGAGAGAAGCACTGGCAATAGTGTTTCACCTGTTGTACAGAGGGTCGCTATGAGTAGGATACCGACTCGATGGCACCTAACAACAATAGATATCTGTATTCCAGCAGCTGTACCACTGTGCAATCTGATCTCATCAGATCTTAGAAGCTAAGCAGGGTCACACGGTTAGTAGTTGGATGGGAGATCACCTGGAAACACCAGGTACTGCAGGCTTGGGAGAAGGACCCAGCAACCCACTCCCAAAAAACAATCAGCCACTGAAAACCCTATGAATAGAAGTACAACAATAGTGCTTCATCTGTTTTACATAGGGTTCTTATGAGCTGGACACCAACTCAACAGTACCTAACAACAACAGTAGATATCTGTATGACATATTCCCTCATCTCTTTGCTATAATTTTGTATATTTTATTAATATGGAGCTTATTACCTAGCTCCCTACTGCTTATGCACACACACACACACACACACACACACACACACACACACACACACACACACAAGAACAGAGATTCTGTTAATGTTCACCACAGCCCCATTACATTTCTCTTCCATTCTTTCCATCTCAACAAGTGGGGCCACTATCATCACCTGGTTGCTATAGCCAAAGGCATGGATTTCTCACTTCTGTTTTTTTCTCCCTCTTTTTCCAGTCTATCAGTAATTTATTAGTTCTACCTCTAAAACATATAATGAATCCATCATTTTCTTACCATATAGACTAGGGCTAGTGAACAGAACTATCCACAATAATAGAAACATTTTCTATCTCCTTTGCCCAATATAGTAACCACTAAGCACACGAAGCTATGAAGCACTCACAGTGTAACTAGTGTGAATCAGAGAACTAAATTGTTAACTGCTGTTAACTTAAATTTAAGATAACTGTACATGCCTAGTGGTTACTATATTATATAGCACAAATCTATAGACTACTACTTTGATTAAAGCTACCATATATCATATCTCACAGCTAGATGATAGAAACAGCTTCATAGATAGTCTCTCTGTTCCACTTTTGCCTTATCCACTCAACACTACAGCCAGACCATATCACTCCTCCAACACTCCAAGAATTTCCCACTTAGTACACGAGCCAAACCTCTTAGCAAGGCCTTCAAGCATTGTGATGTGTGACCCTTGTCTACTCTTTGACCTCATGAACCACCTCTTTTCTCCACACTCGTTCCATTCCTGAGAAACTCTAAGAATGTTTTCATAGGAAAGAGGAAAGAGGGGAATAGAAGGGAGGGAAGGAAAGAAGGAAGGAAGGAAGGGGAAAAGAGAAGAAGTAAATTTGAAAGAGAAAGAAAAGTTCAATTTAGTTTCACGTTTCAGACAACTGTGACTTCAGAATGGAAAAAATAAATAAACAGTTCAATAAATGTGTTCAGAACTTAAGGTAAATTAAACGGGCCAGAAATACAGATTTGGGAATCATTAGCACAGAAATGACAAATGATGCCACAGTAGTAAGTATATCACCTAATGAGAGTGCACTAAGATTACAATAACCCAGAATGCTGAAGTACAGTATTTAATGGCCAGGAAGACAAAGAGGGCCTATAAGAGCAAGGTTTTTTTTTTTTTTTTTGGTACTAGGGGTTGAACCCAGGGCCTTGCGCTTGCATGCTTTGCAAGTGCTGGACCACTGAGCTGTGCCCCCAGCCCTTTTTTTTGTTTGTTTGTTTGTTCTTTTGTTTTTTACTTTTTGAGACAAGGTCTCCCTAAGTTACGCAGACTTCCTCTGGTTTTGAACTTGCCATCCTCCTACCTCCACCTCCCAAGCCACTGGGATTACGCGTGTGCCACCATGCCCAGACTAAGAGAAAGTTTTAAGAAGAGGAAGAATGGAAAAAGAAAACCAGAAGACTGTCATGGAAATCTAGGGAATACAACATTCAAGGTGGTAGTGAACAGTGTTAAACAGCTGTCTTATGTTTAATAAGATAAATAATAAAATGAATAGTCAGGCAAAATCATCTCTTCCAAACTCAGAAGTATTCACCTTCCAAACAAATGAAATCAAATTTTCCTGAGAACTATGGCAGAAAGAAAAACAAAGACAAAAATCAATTCAACAAATTCTACTTCATGGGAAAGCTTGCATTTTCCTTTAAATCCTATTTGCTCCTTCTAATTTTTTTAGAGTCTAATTTTTTTAGAGTCAGTGAGTCTTGGGCTGCTAATATATACACATTTTTTTCTCAATTTGAATTAATAGAGAAAACATCCAGTAAATACTCATCACTCTTGGTATTTAGTGTTCAAACTTATTAGCTAATTCTAGAGGTCCATTTTGCAATCAAGAAACTATTCTTGGCAATTAGCTCAGACTGCACAAAACAGGCAAAACCACTCTTAAGGATCAGGTCTCTGTTTAAATAACTAACACTATTAGAGGCAATGTCAATAAGCTTGTTCAGTATCAAGAATACATGAATACTTTTCTTTTAATTCAGATCCACAATTAATGAGGCAATATGGGTGAAAGAATTAAGTGCAAGGCCAAAAGCTAGAAATTTTGAACAATAAATTCACATTTTCCAATTACTTTCTCACCAACTCTAAGAATGTTCTATAACCCCGTCAGAAAACAAAATGCCAAATAATTAAATAATTCTAAATTAGAATAAAGTATTTAGTCAAACAAAAATTAACAATCATTATACAAAAGAAGACAAGAAAAGACTGATAAATATTATGTCAAAAATAGGATTTTAAATCCCTATTACAATTGCAACTATTTACTGAGAAAAAATGACCTATGTTTTCAGGAATAGAATAAGATCTAAGACATATACCTGAAATAGGGTCTGTCAGGGTTAGCATTCTAAAAGTGATAAAGTCAGGGAAAAAAGGCAAATACAGAGTTCTTTTTTCCTTTTCTACTCTCATTCTGGCATATGATACTTTCTCCTCTCATAGGAAATGGCAATTAGTAGCAAAGAGTTTTATCTTGGAAGTCACTCAGTAACTAGAATAATGTCATTACTAACATGAACTAAAGTCAAATATGAACTGTTTCAGTTAACTAAAAACTACCTGCAATCATGAAAAAGGACTAGAATCAGGCCAAAGGTTATCAATTCCTGCTTTGAGGACAATGGTTATCACATACTAGGCATTTTACCAATGGCAACACATTTAATTCTCAATTAACACTATCAGGGTTCCCATTTTAAAGTTAGCAAAACAAAGGATAGGAGAGATGAGTCATCAAGCTCACAGGTCATGTTTATGATAATCTTTAAAAACCTTTACATATAAATTCTGGGATCACCTAGCATGTAGGTCCTAAATAATAATCTTACAATCAAGAACTGTCATGAAATTTCAGTGGTCGCATTACATGACTGAGTTAACATAAAGTGATCATACGACAGTGAAGCTTACTGTAAGAATTGAAGGTCTCATGGCAGTGGTGTGAGAAGTGAGTCATGGCAGGTCACATAATGGCAAGCCAAACCAAAAAAAACCAGCCACCTCTGAACCTGTAGTGGCATATTCACGCTATTGATAAGATGGCATTGCATGGGCTCCATCATTGAACACACCAATTTGTAATAGTTCACTAATAATAAGCACCTAACCGTAAGTACAGCAACAAAGACTAAGTGAATATTCCAACTGCCAAATGCAAGCAATGACTGCACCCACTACTCATTTAAGAATTTCAAGATACTGTTCAATTAGTTTCCATACTTCAAACTTAGTAGCTTAAAACAACCTAAGTGTATTATCTTACAGCTCTGTAGATTAGAAGCCTGATACATGTCTCAGTGAACTAAAATTAAGGTGTTGGCAGGGCTGGGTTGCCTTTGGAAGGATCTAGGATTCCCAACTTTTAGAGACTACCTGCATTCCTCTGCTCATAGCTACTTTTCCTCATCTTCAATGCCAGCAACAGCCAGTTGACTCCTCATACCTTGTTACTCTGACTTTGCTTAAGTGCTACAATCACTGACTTGTTTCTTTTATCTTGCTCTTCTACTTTTAAGGATCACCATGTTTACATGGGCCCATATAGGTAATCCAGGATAATCTCCTGTGTTAGCATCAGGTGATTAACAGCCTTAATTCCTCTTAATGCCTCTTTACCTAATATTGGGGATGAGGACTTAGACATGTTTTATTGTCGTTGTTGTTTTGAGATAGGATCTCACTGTGTAGCCCAGGTTGGCCTGTTACTCACTATGTAGAACAGATTGGCTTTGAATTTGTGTCAATCCTCCTGCCTCAGCTCCTGAGTGCTAGAATTACAGGCATGTGTATCCCACTGTCTCACTGATCTAGACATCTTAAGGGGCCATTACTCTGCCTACCACAGCTACATGCTAGCCCCATCATCAGGTAAACAGTGGAATTCCAGAGTTATTATGTTGTTCTCCATAAATATTGACATTCCAAGACTGATCACTGACAAAGTCTAGGCTAAATATAATGCCTGATTTTAATGAACTACCAAGCAAAATGTCAAAAGTATTCTGCTTTTTTTTTCCAGTACTGGGGTGCTGAAGTCCAGAGCCTTGCACATACTAGTTGTAGGGAGAAATTGGGAGGAAACTGGCAAAAACCCCAAAACTGGGAAAATGGCTTTTGAAGATCTGGTTTGTAAATTAGAAATCTAGGGAAAGTAACTTGATTGGACATTTGTACAAAACCTTTCATGAACCTCCCAACCCAACTGGACATTAAAAGAACAAAGGACTCGAAGCTGATTGGTTTGAGCCATCTATAAAAGGAGCTGCACTGCAGCAGCTAGCTCTCTCTGAATTCGACCATCAAGGTGACAAGAACTCTCTTGCCTGGACCATCGGCAAGGAAAGAACTCTCTCTGGATTCGACCAGCAACACAGAAGCATCTCTCCTCTTGACTACCGAGACCAGGACAACCAGACGGTGCTCTCAAGGAGGAAGATCTACAATCAAGGTGAGGACAGTCTTCTTGGCCCAACACCTAGGGACAGAAGCTGAGGACAGTTTCCAGTTCCAGCGCCGGAGGCAGAAGAGCCACCACTGCCCCTGAGGCAGCAATAGAACTGCAATACTTAGGCTGCTAACACATTGTGTGTAATACCTTGGGTTCCTCTCGGCCCTTGATAGGGTAGAGAGACAATAAAGAACTGCACAGTCCCCTAAGGTAAAGTGTCCTGAGGCTTTTCCTTTCTACCCTCTCGCAGTGTTCCCAAGGGTCGCAGGAGTCCTCGCCCCTCACCCAAAGGTCCTGAGGGAGTTGTGTTTAGTTATCTGTGTTCGTGGCCATGCCTCCCGTACGAACATCCGGACTGGTGAGGAGCGCACCCCATAACTAGTCAAGCGCTCTACTACTGAGCTACACCTCTAGCTCTTTTTTACTTTTGAGACAGAGTCTCACCAAGTGATACTGGCTGCCTCTGGCCTCAAACTTGCAATCCTCCTGCCTCAGCCTCCAAATTGCTGGATTATATGTATGTATCATGGCACCTGGCCACACTTCATTCTTATAGTTTAATTACACGAACAGGCTTTCTCTGCACCAATATTATTTGAATCAAAATATAAACATAATATTGGACTTCTTCCTACTGTTTCTACTATTAAACTCACTAACAGTATATGGCTTTTACAAAACACCATATGGGTTTTATATCTGGTTGTTTCTACAAAACTAAATAATAATATATTAAAAGTAATTTAGACAAGGCATGGTGGCACATGCTTGTAAATCAAACATTTGAGAGGCTGAGGCAGGAGGATCAAGAGTTCAAGGGTAGCCAGAATCTGTCTAAAAAAAAACTAAGTTAAAATCAGGGATTCAGAATTTTATTTTTTCCTTTAGAAGACACTTATATAACCTCAGTTTTGAGAAAAACCTGAGTGCTGGAGTAGAGATTGATAGTATAACACTTGGTGTCAGATCTCAATTCAAATATTAGCTCTGTAACTTACCGGCTATATGCCCTTGGATGACTTGCTTATACTGTTAGATATTCTGTCCTTATCTATAAAATAAGCCTACTTTACAGGCTTATCATGATTATAATACGAAATAATATATGCAATATGCATAATACGTTACTAGCCACTATCAGTACTCAGTAACTAAAGGTAATAATTATCTTATAAAACTGTAGTCAAACTTTAAAATAAAAAAAAAACTTTCAGTGTCTAAAATGTCACATTTTCTTAATAAATACTAAATTGCAATGTCAAATAATTTAAAAAATACTACTGTACATTTAGTATGTAAATTTTCTATGGGTCTAATAGATTTTAAATTATCTTTTGTTTGCTTGGGTTTTTTAGAGGTGCTGAGCCCAGGGTCTTGTGCACTCTACCACTGAGCTGCACCCCTAATCTGTTTTTTTACTTTTTATTTTGAAACAGGGTCCTGCTAAATTACGAAGGCTGCCTCTGGTCTAGAACTTGCAAACCGCCAGCCTCCATCCCCAAGTCTCTGGGATTACAGGTTTGAGCCACTGCACAGGATGTTTGTTTTCACTGCTAGGATCAAACCCAAGGCCTTGCACATGCTAGGCAAGTGCTTTACTACTGAGTTGCACCCCTCAACCTAAATTATCTTATATATTTATCTTCTAATTTAATTAGCTTTTTTGTCTTAATATTTACTTACCATTTAAGTGGATAATTTACTTCAAAAATTCGTTTACCTTCCTAAAAATTTTACTTATTAGTACAATATTATTTGCAGTTCTATAAGTAATATATTAAGGTGGATAATCTTTTAACAGTTACTGTCTACCTTTCCAAAAAGAAAATAATTTGGGGTATGTTAATTTAAAGTGACTAGAAAAAAATTACAAAAATATATCAATCTAGGAATATCAAATGCTTTAAGGAACTTTAAAGTGACTATTAAAGGGTCAGCCTCCAAGGCTGCATTCATCACTTGAAAATGGTACCAGTTTTGAAACAGTGACTTTTAATTCTAAACCAATAATGTGCAAAGAAGTACTGATGGAAGTGAAATGAATTAACATTGAATACCAATGTGAAAAAATGATATTTTTGTAAGGGTGACTCAAGATAAATAATTATTTGTATAATTCTCTTAAAATATTTCAAAACTGTTCTCTTTTATATTATCAGACATAAAAATACTTACAGTTTGATAATATGAGGATGACGAAAGAGTTTTAGATTTTGAATTTCTCGTTTTATTTTTCCAACAACGTCTAAACTCCGAATCTTCTGTCTATTTAAGATTTTTACTGCCACTTTATGGCCTGTCAATTGATGTTCTCCAACTAAAGAAAGAAAAAAAGGAAAAAAATTGCTGTCATATTAACATAATCATTTCCTCATGCTTCCTTCTGCTATGCACTAAGTTTCTTTACTCATATTGTATCTTTTTTTTTTAAATCTATACTGGGGATTAAACCCATGATTTTGGACTAGGCAAGTACTGTACCACTGAGCTGTACTCCCAAGCCCTTTTCTTACTTTTATTTCACGACAGAGTCTCGCTAAGTTGCACATGCTGGCTCTCGTATCGAACTCACAATCTTCCTGCTTTAGCCTCCCTAGTTGCTAGGATTATAGGCATGTGCCATGGTGCCTGGCTCTATGTATCACTTTAACATCATTTTGCTGTACAGAAATGTAGCTCTCCCCTTTTCTTGTCTCTTGAGTATGCCTTGAATATGCATTCCTTGAGGACAGACTTTACCTTAGTCATCTCTGTAGCCTCAGTACTGCAGAGATGTTACTTAAATATTTGTGGAAAGGATAACTGAATTCTGTACTTATACATAAAAAAAAAAACTTCAGAATACTTTTCAGACAGAGCAGAATTCACTATATTTTCTCCTGATTTCTCTTCTTTTGCTTAAAGTCATTGCATTAGAAAAGAGTGATTGCTGTAATAAATAAAACCTCAATTAGTTTTATTACTATTTTCTCAGAAAATCCATATGTACCCCATCGTTTGCCTTTTCCATAAAGCCATTCTGTCTTCCTCCTATTTAATGGAATCACTCCCTTTCAACCCCTCACAACACGTTAATAAAGTTCATGTGCCATTTACCATTTTAACCTATCATAAACATTTGCATTTATGACAAGTCACTTAACCTGAGCTTTGCACTCATGCCCCCTTAGATAAGACAGTTCTCATCTCAAATCTCCTAGAAAGTATGTGAGCAAAATTTTATACACAGATATTAAATATCCAACATGCCATGTAAAGTGAAACAACAGTATTCTCTTTTTTCATATAACATATCCAGTTTTCCACACTAATAGTACTATCTTTGAATAATGTTCAGATGAAAAAAATTCCTCCACCAGGGAACAAACTTGTCAGCGACCTCTCCAATTTCTCAATTCCATTCTAAATCTTCACTATTCTCCTCAAAACACTAATCTACTCTGACTCCTTTTAGCAGACAAGTTCCCTTTCTATTTCTTTTGGGAAAATTAAGACATTAGGAGTGATTTCCTCTGTCTTAAAGGCTCACTTCCACCCACCCTTTTTTCCTCCTGCTCAAATCCAGTCTCTTCAACTTGTACCCTTGAATGTACCTCCTTCTACACTTACATTCAACCTTTCTTCCCCAATACATCTTTCTCCTTGGCCTATTAACACTCCCTACCTCTTCCCTTTAAAGTACTTCCATTTATCCTATGTCCTCCTTTAGTTTCCAACATTTGTCTCATCAAAATTTCTCCAAATTCTCCTCCTCCCTTCACTGTCCTTAAATACATTGCCATCAGGCTTCTGCTTCCATTTCCCTTTTTGAAATCAAAAAGGATCATGAAAGACCCAGTAGTTATCAAGCCATGGGGCCGTTTCAGCTCTCAGACTATTGTAATCTCTGTTGCATCAACACCATTAATTTTCTTTGTGGGTGGCACAGCACTTTCCCACTAACTCCTAGGTGGTCTCTATGTCTTCCATTTGCTCTTTAAAGGTCAGTGTCCCCAGGTTTCTAAGCTAGGCCCAAGGTAGACTCCCAAGTCATCTCATTCATCTTTCACAGTTTAATTACCACACATGTGCCAATGATCTTGCCCCCTCCTTCAAATTCATATACAGAATATAAGATTAATATCCAAGAAACACCTCAAATTCAACACATTCAAAACTGAATGCAGCATTTTCTTCCTCTTCCTCTGCCAAACCTGTGTTCTCTACTTCACTTGATGACATATAGCCTATGTGCTAGAATTGAAAAAGCCAGCTAAGGTTATCACCTGAATATTTCTTGAAGTCAAGTCATTATGACTAAATTTTAATATCAATGAAGGAAGTGACAATTAGTGATATTTATGATTTACTATGTACTAAACATTATTCTAAGTGCTAAAAGCCCTGTGCACTCAAGCCTACAACAACTCTATGAAGTATTACCATCCTCTAGTGTTCAAATGAGAAAGCCTGAGGCATGGAGAAGTCAAATAACACATCAAAAGTCACATGCTTAAGTGGTCGCACCACCTTACCCAAAGGTATCTGGCTTCAGAGCCAACACATTTTAACCACACAACAGAAACATGCCCAAGAGTAAGCCAAACATGAAATGAACCTAACTTAAGAATGGAGTTTCCAGGTGCGGGAGATTATTTTTATCTTAATAACTTTCTCAAGTGGCAAATTACTCAAATACTTTAATAATGCTTGAAAGCTGATGTTTAGCTCAGTTGGTAGAGTGCTACTCTACACTCTCTGAGGCCCTGGGTTCAATCTCCAGCACTACAAAAATGGGTGAAGGATGTGGTATCCCATTCCCAAAACAACCCCAAATAATCAGCCATTGAAAACCCTATGAACAGCAGAGAAGCACTGACATGGTTCCAGGCATGGCACAGCGTTGAGGAGTGTTTTGTTCTGTTGTTCATAGAGTCACTATGTTCATAGGGTCATGAGTTGGACCCAACTCAATGGCACCTAAGAAGAGATAGAATAAAAAAATTGGGAGATATCAAGTTCAAACAACTGGAAATTAACTAACACTCCAAAATGCTTCCAGGACTCCAGAAAAACCTTGATTTCAGGGACTTGCTATTTAATGAATATACCCAAAATGATTTCTTGAGGCCTGAGCAGTTTATTACTTACCTTTGAGAACTTGATAATACCCAAACACTTGCCCAGAAGGCTTAACAAAAATATCTCTCTCTTCAGACCATGGTCTCGAAGAAAGTAACCAGCACTGCCATCTTCTTATCAATACAATAGGGAAGAATTCAATTCCTCTTTTCTTACTGGATAATTAAAATTACTGTCTACCAAATGATCTTTTCAAATCAAAGAGGTAAGACCAAGGACTCTATTAACCGAGCAGACAGGTCTTTTGTTTTTTAATGCCACATAGTTAATCTGGAAAACCAGCAAACAAAAAAGTGAGTGAATTCACTCAGGAAACATAAAAGGATAAAGTATTACCTTGCTTATGATATCTGAAGAAATATCTGATTCATTTATACTTATACAGGAAGAAAATTTACTCTGGGAAATACCAAAAAAGAAATAGCCTTGTTCTAGAAATGGTTAACCACACTGATAAGCCATTAGATGTCGCAGTTCAAAAGAGTCAAATGGATTAAGAATTCCCCCTCTTTTTCCTGAATTATACTAGCCTCTTTTGCCTAATATTTCCTTAAGTAAATTAGCACTTAATCATGATTAATTATATCCAAATAACTTGTCATAATCACTTTCCATCAGAAAGCCAAATGAATACTCTTAAAAATCTTCTAATAAAAGCAGATTTAGAACCAAAGATGTCACCTATGTATGTTACAAACAGCAACTTTTCTTTATGTAGATCAAAAGAAAATAAACTGAAAGAAAAGGCTTGCATTCATCAAAGTTTTATTCCTATTCATTTATTCAACCTGAAACCATTTGCTGAGTACCTTCTACATGGAAGCACTGTGTTGATCACAGGCACATTAAGAGAGATTTTTAAAGGGCCTACAAGTATCAGTGGGGGAAAAATGCAGCAATAAAAGAGCTGAAATAAATTTTGTATTGTATTTTATTTAATATGTCTGAAGGCTGTCAATAATACCTTATTTGTAAAGGGTAGATGGGAAAGAACATTATAAAAAAACGAGAATGGACAAATTTGCCATAATTTATCATGTAAATATCCAGATCAATATCTATTTTATCAGGCACAATAAGGGACATTCACCTACTGAACAAGTATTTAACAAATGCCTACTACAGTAAAGCATTGTACTAATTATACTTACATTGTAGTTGGTATATAAGTGGTATGTAAAAATGTACTATTGCACCGCAGGTTGTCCCCTAATATCTATTATACTTTCCTTTCCGCACATGACTTTCAAGCACATGGCTATGCAAAGAACAGACTATAACCTACCATCTCTTGTAATTAGGTGTGGCCATGTGAGTATGTTCTGGCCGATGACATGTAAGTAGAAACATCCCTGGAAGCCTCCTCTTCAGCCCTTTCTCCATTTTAAAGCCTGGAACTCCAAAGCCATTGTTCTGAACCCTGAGGTCAGAGGTAAGTGGCAAGGAGCAACAGGAGAGAGAAGCCCCCGACTTTGATTTCGCTGGGCTTGACAACAGTATGAATTGCCTGCTCAGAGTTTTATAGGTGAGAAAAATACTCCTATCTTTTTTAAGCCCCTCTAATCGTGATGATTTCTGTCACTCGCAACTGAATTTAAGTAATATACTATTCAGAATACTTCAAGACTGATTTCAAATTTCTTGTTTTGCTGAGTGACTATATATAAGTCGATGGAAATAAATCATCATATAGAGCCCATATAATTCCTTGAATTAAAGAGGGTCAACCATGGTGACACATGATTATAACGTCTGCACTAAGGAAGTTGGGGCAGGAGAATCATGAGCTCTAGGCTTGCCTGGACTTTGTAATGAGACTGTATCTCAAAAAAAAAAAAAAAAAGAGTTAGAGCTCTACAAAAATCATCATCCATTAGTGGTCTATTTCTGTTTTCATAAATTCTAGCCAAAATATTTTCTAAAGCAGGCATGTCCAACCTGTGGTCCATGGGCCACATGCAGCCCAGGATAGCTGATAATGCAGCCCCACAGTTTAATGTTGTTCTTATTTCTCTAAACTTAATAACAAAAAATATAAAAAATGAAAGATATCTTACTATGTACATACACCATATTATTTAATTTATGTGCAGACCAAGACAATTCCTCTTTACTGGATATGGCCAAAGGAAGCCAAAAGGTTGGACACCCCTGCTCTGAAGCCATGTAATTTTAAGGGAAAAGTCCATACTCACCCAAACTGTGCCTTTTATTGTTTTACATTTGATAATATGAGGAGCTGTCACACTGAAGAAGGCGTGGAACTGATTTATAGTGTTCTAGAAAACAGAACTGGGAATAATTGATAGAAATTCTTTCAACAGAGTCACCTGTTCTTTGAAGTCTCTTTACCTCCCTGTCTACCACTCTGGCCTATTTTTTTTTTAAAGGTAACTAGTCCTGAATATCTTTGTTTCACATGATGTGTAACACTATTTTAGCACTTACTTGATTCTCAGTTGATCCCCTGATATTAGATAGGAGGAAGTCAGAAGTCATGTACTTTGTAGCTTTTGTCTATTGTCAGAGACATAACTGCTGGCAATAGAAACTCATGAAAATGTGTCACAGGATGGCTCAAATCTTGTTCACAGTCATTCAGTGAGCAAGTGGTAGGGCCAGAGGACTGGGACCTAAACCCAAGCAGCATGCCTTTAGAATCAGCACCCCAAATGCCAGGCACAGTGGTGCACCCCTGTAAACCCAGTGACTGGGAGAATGAGGCAGGAAGATCACCAAGTTTCAGGCCAGAGGCAGGCTGTGAAATTTAACAAGACCCTGTCTGAAAATAACAAGAGGAGGAGGAGGAGGGAGATCATCAGCATTCCAACTCAGGATTTCAATAGGAAGCTCAGTTATTTGTCAGGATTACCATAAGATAAATTCCTGCATTAAGTAATAGGTTGGACTATTGTTATTGTTTTTAGGTACTGTCCAGTTGTGCAGGACTCATAGTGACCCTCATAGAGTTTTCCATGGCTGTTTTGGGATTGCCTCAGAAGTGGGTTGCCACATCCTTTTCCCATAATTTGGACTACATCAAGTCTAACTCCCCTTCTAATTCTAAGATCTCTCTAATTATATCCCCAAGAACATTACACTTTGAAGGATATAAATATTTTAAGCCAGTTATGATTCTGGTTACCATTTTCTGAATGACTTCCAGCTCTCACACATTTTTCTTAATGCACAAAGTACTGAACTTTACACAGCTGTATTATGCACATGTAAATATACAACTGTTTTGCACAAAGATTATAATTTTTCAAATTTCCAATATCATTCCCAGATAAAATCCAGTATTTTTTGTTGCCACACCTCATACCCTATATAATTCTATGAAGCATAGTTTGGAACACATCCATAACTGTACACTGTTCCGTATTAATTCATACTAAGTACTTTCTCATTCAATTTTAATGTATAATTTCTGCTAGGTTCAAACAAAGCAAAGAATTGCCAAAATGTCCTTTACAGTAGTAAAGGCTACAAAAATATTACATAAAAACTTGCACTATGTTACAGAAGCAAAGCTTCAGTCCACAAAAAGAATTTATTTAATTCATGTGTTCCATTGGACCCATGGCTCATGGAGTATTTTCTACATTTCCACAGTCTCTGATCTGTGTTAAAAAAACAAATTCTACTCTTTTGGTACTTGAAGTTTATTTTTTCTCCTCACTGGATAGTAGTGGGCACAGTGCTGTGCTCCCAAGAAATTATTAGCTTATGTAAGTAAAAGCAAAATCAAGTCTATCACCATATTTTTTCTACATAGTATAATCAAGTCTCTCACTATACTCCACACAACTGAAAGAACTTTCTTAAAGTCCTCAGAGTATATCTAGGATGGTCCGCCTTCAAATTTAGTCTGGAAAAATGTACACTCAACTCTTCAGGAAGGTCTCCAAATGAAAAGCACAAAAGAGAGCTCAAAGAGACATCATCCCTTCAAGTAGCTACTTCTCAGAAGTGTGCACAACCTTCATATAGCAAGCTCCAGCATAATTTGCAGTGGGTGGGGGTGGTATTTAATGATAACGAATGGCTCTTTTCCACAAATCTAGGAAAAACAATGTTATGTCTATGTGAGTGTATACATGCTAAACATTTCACATATATTGTTTCATTTGAACTTAATAAAATAACCTTGTAAGGAAATTTTATAGATGAGGAAACTAAGGTTTAGAGAAATTAAAAATGACTAGTAATGGACAAAATCAGTATCTAAACCCAGATCCGTCTGATTCTAAAGCCTAGGTTTTTAATGCTTATACTATACCACATGCCCAGGTTACACACAAAAGATTTAACATATGTCCAAAATAATACTATTATACTAAAAGTATTATAGAATCTAAATATCATACATAACAATGATTTGGAAAGAAACATAACATTCAAATTTCCAAGTTAGACATGAGGAACACAGGCTTCCAGTGAAGAGTGGAATTTCTGGCTCCCTTAATTACAAGATTCTAATAATCTACTAATGCCACACCTTGAAATTGCCTCTAGGTTTAGGGAACAGCTAAAAGAAAGCTGGTGGCAACAATGAATGGAGTAAACATAGATAAGTTTTGGACTCTGACAGAGTCCAAATTAATCAGTCCTCAGCCAGCTTCCTAATCACCTTTCTATAGGTCCCATAATTAGAAATAGTTCTTTGTACTGCTAGTTGCTTTTGCCCAAAGTGCCCATACGTTATGAAATAATTAGTAATAAGCAAGATAGTTTTCTGTACAGCCTCTGCCTGCAGGTGAGGTAAGCTGTTCACTGAAATGAAAATAAGAGGATAACTCAATTCTCTATGATGACACTGAACACAAGTTCTCGGAGTCAGGTCAAGTAACAGTCCCAAACAGAACGGAGGATATACTGACACTGGGAAGCTGGAGCACATCCTATACTCAAACTATGCTACATACTTAGTTGGAAAACTGGAATCAAGAGGCAATTAGAATGATTTGTATAATACTGGAGGACTTTTTATATAATACTGGAGGACTTACAGGTAAATGTATAGTATTTGTGTAATCTTCACATAGACCTCTGTCAACCATTCCAGTATTTTTCACCATTTCCTAACTATTCCCGAATGCAATACTTCAGTCATTTAGAACTACGTGCGATTCCCCGTAAGTACAGTGTTTTCATTCTTTTCTAGGCCCAATACATACCTAGTTCTTGATATGCACTGAGGCTCAGTGGATTTTTATTCAGTAGAATAAATGAATGCTGTTAAATACACGAACATTTGCACCATTACCTCCAATGTCTCGTCTGTCCCAATCTCTTTTGTTCTTCAAGATTCAGCACAGTAACTATTTTTCCCAGTAAACACTCCCTAACCACCATCCCTACTCATTCCAATAACTCAAATACCTGGACTAAATGACCCTCCAAGGTGCCTCCTAAACTCCTCTCTCTGTGGTGCTTAATATCAAGTATTGTTCTTATTTTGTTGTTATTGTTGTCATTGATCTCCATATTTACACCAATGAGCTCCTTCAGAGCAGGATTTGTGTCTAATTTACCTTAGATCCTCAGCATCTGGCACAGTACCTGACATATAACTGGTGTTTAGTAACTACTTATTTGCTGTATGGATAAAATGCATGATTAATACTGACATTTGGGAGGCTTTGTACTTTACTAGTGCTGCTGCTTTAGAATGTGAGAACATGCAAATTGGATGTACTAATTACTCTCATATTTGAGGCAAACCAACAAATATCTATCAAAAGAGAGACATAATCTATGAATTTGAAGCCCCTCAAAATCCTATGTGGTATTCATGTTCTCACTCATATGTGGGAGCTGAATCAAAATTAAAAGAAGGAAAAAATTCTATACAGAAATCAGAACATAATAAAAAGCTAAAGTCAATTTAGCGAAGAAGGGACAATTTAGGGAGCAGAAAGGAGGGAGGGCTCTAGCAAAAGGAAGAAATAATGGGAGAAGAAAGAAGGGAGAGGAGGAACAAGGAAGTGTGAGGAATGAGAGAAAGGGTGACCTCAAAGTAAACAGCCCAACTTTAATAGTCGTGAAATAATTCTAATAATACCAATAATACCAAAGAATGGTAATAATACAAATGGGCTAGAAAATTCATGTAATATTACTGACAATGTAAAAAGATAGATCACTACAGAAAAAGTTTCGACCTTAAACATAATTGGGATCCAAGGATATATAGAAAAATATTCCCACAAAAAGACATGCAAGTGGAAGAGAGGCCTTTGGTGTGGGCGGGGTGAAGGGGGAGGAAGTGCACAAGAGGGTAAAGGGGAACTTATCTGTGCAAAGTACAATGAAATACATATATGGAAATGTCACAATGAAATGCATGTCAGAATGAAACACATTAAGTTGTACATTAAACATTTCCAATAAAAAAATTACAGGGTGGGTAATAAAAACATTTCACTGTAAAAAAAATCCTATGTGGTATTGTAATCCAGGAGCTACTAAATATGGAAATGTATTGATAAAAGAAGGAATAATTATCCAAACCAGGACCTCAATTTACTTAAAAACTAGTCATTAGGGAAGAAACTACATGCCTTACAGGAAAACAAATTTAGAAAAGATGAGATTCACATGGTCAATAAACATCTGAAAACATGTTCAAAATTATTAGTCATCAGGGAAATGTGAATTAAAACCACAATGCAGTGAGATACCACAACACACACACTAGAACAGCTATAATATATACCTTAAAGGTGAGAAGGGAGGGAGAGAAAAGAGGGGAGGGTGGGAAAGGGAGAAGGAGGGAAGTATAAGAGGGGGGAGAGGAGAGGGAGAGGGAGGAGAACGAGAGGGGAATAGAGAGAGGGACAGGGGGAGGGAGAGGGACAGGGGGAGAGAGAGACAGATATAACTTCAAGTACTGGTAAAAATATAAAGCACCTGAAACTTTTAAGTGCTGCAGGTGGGGATTTAAGTTAGTATAAACACTTGGGGAAATGATAAATTGATGCAAAATGCATGGTAGCTACTAAAACAGAACATGTGCCTATTCTATGTATCAGTAATTCTAATCCTAAGTATACAATCAACAGACATGCATAAGTAAGTTCTTAGGTGCCTTGGGATCTATATCAGGAATTCTCAGTGTTGCTAGTTTATGAGTTGAAACTTTAGGAAGCCAAGGTATATGGGGGGAAAAAAAAGTTACAGGAATTGTAGAAAGGATCTAGCCAGAGCGGGTCTCCAAAGCAGGATGAAAGGACCACACAATTCTGGGACCTATGAGTTAAAGCCATTTGGGAAAGACAGGTATGACATGAATGGAGGAAAAAAAGAGTTCTGAGAGGCAGATAATAGTAATGATAAGAGTACCTACTCATTACAAGGCACTTTGTGTGTGCACATACACATACATATATAAATACACATATCTGTGTGTATATGTATATCAAGCACTTTATATACTTTTTTCATTTAAACTCCCCAGGAATTCTCATAGGAGAAAACTGAGGCTCACACAATTTAAGATTTGCACCCCAAGTTCATGTAGAAAACCAACATTAGGGCTGTGATCAAAGCTATACCATGCTACTGCTAAAGTCATTCTCAGGGAAAAATTAAGTTTGCTCTCATACAGTACCTAAGAGTCCTATTGCTCCTGGTAAATTGATTGGAAGCAATACCTGTACTAAAAAGAAAAATGCAACAAACCCATTTCTCAAGGATATCCTATATATTCCCAAATATAATCTCTTTTTAAATCAAAAGTTATACATTAGAACCTGGGTGGCGCCCAGTGTCGTGGGGCTCGAGCTGGACTCAAAGGACGCAGGCACTGCTCTGCAGCAGAGAAGAGTGCCAAAAAGATCAGAGGAAATACAGCCAAGAACCGGAGGGGTACGTTCAGTTTAAGTGAGGCAAGTGAGACCCTCTAAGTGAGACCTTCTGGATAAAAAATTAAAACTTCATAATGGGGAATGCTCCATCAAAAATGGAGGAACATTATGTGAAAGTACTGAGGCATTTATTAATGTCATCAGGGGTAAATGTTAAGAAGCAACAATTGAATGAATTATTTTTTTACTTTAAGAAATATTGCCAGTGGAGGGCCAGGCATTGTGGCACACACCTGTAATCCCAGCGGCTTGGGAGGCAGGAGGATATCAAGTTCAAGACCAGAGGAAGTCTGCGTAATTTAGCGAGACCCTGTCTCAAAAAGTACAAAAAAAAAAAAAAAGGGCTGGAGGTGCAGCTCAGTGGTCCAGCACTTGCAAAGCACGCAAGTGCGAGGCCCTGAGTACAACCCCTAATACCAAAAAAAAAAAAAAAAAAAAAAAAAAAAAAAAAAAAAAAAAAAAAAAAAAAAAAAAAAAAAAAAAAAAAAAAATTGCCAGTGGTTTAAACCAGAAGGCAAACTGCAATTAAATAGCAGAGTATGAAAACAAGTTATGTAGAGCCTTAAGAAGAGCTCAGCAACAGGGAGATATTATGCCTGGAAATGTTTGGCCTTTAATGAATTTGATTACTCAGGCATTGCAGCTCTTGCAATCTGAATCAGATGGGGCTCTTTCAGATTTTTCTTTAAATGAGAAGCCTGATGTAAGCAGAGGCTATGAGATGGATGGGATTTTTCGAATCTCGTCTCGGAATCCTCTGTTAAAGGGACAAAGTCCCCCCACTCCTCCTTTGAAAAGTCCTAGGACTGAAAATGAAAAGAAAGTTTAAAATCAGAAAAAGAAAAGGGAAAGATAAATGTTCCTCCTGGTCCATATAATGTTCTTATGGCTCAAATTCAGGATGTGAATAAAGGAATGAAACAGTTACAATTTACTCAACTGAAGCCTCAACTCGTCAATTCCTTGTTTGGACCTGAGCCTCAATTTAGTGGACTAATGCCTTTTAAAATTTAGCATAGTGGTCACTGCTCATTACGCCCTACCCTTAAAATGGAAAAGTGAACAGCCAATTTGGATAGAGCAGTGGCCTTTAAAAAAAAAAGAAAAATTAAGGGTGTTACAAGACTAGGACCTTTCTAGAGTGCTTGGAAACATTAACTCTGGGATGATTTTTTCCTTATTTCCTTCTAGTTATTTTAATTATGTAATAATGATGTTAAACTTAAAGATGTGCAAGTGAATTTGTAAAAGCTTAACAAAGAATCTTTCTGAATATTTGTCCTATGTTAAAATTACTTGGTTTTTTTTTTTGTTTGTTCGTTTGTTTGTTTTCTAACTGTCAGAGGAATCCATGTGAACTGGACACAGAAATCCAGGAACTTAGGGAAATTTGGGAAGGACTATGTAGGTATTTGACAGAAAGTAAAAAGCAAGTTTGGAAGAAGGCTTATGTGGAAGTGAGAACTGAGGGATGAGAAAAACAGTATGGCTAAGTCGGTGGTATAGCTCAGTGGGTAGAGCGCTGCACTGCAGTCTCTGAGGCCCCGAGTTCAATTCCCAGCACCGCAAAAATGGGAGAAGGGCCTGGCAATCCACTCCCAAGGCAATCCCGGAGCACTCAGCCATTGAAAACCCTATGAGGGTCGCTATGACTCGGATACCGACTCGACGGCACCTAACAACAACAAGAAGTCAGTGGTAGAGGAGAAAGATGTATTTGCTTATAACTAGGTTAAAAGCATCCAATATTGAGACTCATATGTTATATGAGAATAGAAAAGGAAGGTATGATGATGGAGATAATAATAGCAGAGGTAATTACAGAGATGATGATGATGGATATAATAGAATTGGAGATGATGATGGCAACTATGGTGATGATCCTAGTTATAATAGAGGAAACTATGATGATAGTTATAGATCTGATGATGGAAATGATAGATTTAAAAAAAAAAAACCTACTTTGGAAGGAGATTCTTCTTTTGATAGCTCTAGAACATTAACTAAATAGCCAGAAAAGGAGCTACAATTAATAGAAAAGACTTTACACACAATTAGATGGAATTGATGATTATTCTAATTAATTATTCTAATTTTAAATTAGTAATTTGCCCTTCTCCTATGGCTATATTAATGCAACAAGATAATACTATTGAATGGATGTTTTTAACTAATGAGCCTAAGAAGAAATTGGAAGCATATCTAACTAAGATATGTGACATTATTATTAAGGGCTGACTTCAGTTTAGACAATTAATAGGACAGGATCCATCTGAAATTGTGGTTCCTTATAAGGAAGCACAAATTAAAACTTTTTACCAGTTTAATGAAGATTGGCAAAATGCTTTCTCTGATTATTTAGGAAAAATTCATAACAGTTACCCAAAAGTAAAAGTAATACAATTTTTATTACATACTCCTATAATTTTAAGATCTATAGTTCAAAATAAACCTGTTCAAGGGCCTACTTACTTTACTGATGCTAACAAAATGGGCATGGCAGGTTATACTGGAGATTTTGACACTAAAGTTGTTCAAACTACATATCATTCAGTACAAAAGGCAGAATTGTTTGCTGTTTTTCTTTTGCTCACCTCTCATGAGGAAACATTAAATATTGTAACAGATTCTCAATATACTTGTTTTACTATACAACACATTGAGGAAGCATATATTCCCCTTGGTAAAGATGAACTTACTGATTTATTTCTTAAGTTACAAAATATTATTCAAAAAAGATCTAATTTTTTATTTATTACATATATTAGAGCTCATACTATTTTACCAGGAGCACTGGTAGAAGGTAATAAGAAAATTGACCAATTACTAATTAATTCAGTTCTTTCTGCTCAGGAAGAACATGCTCTGCGCCATACTGATGTAGCAGCTTTAAAAAGACAACATCAAATAATCTGGTGTCAAGCGAGAGAAATTATTAAGCAATGTCCTAGTTGTTCTGTTTTTACAGTTCCTTCTTTACCCATGGGAGTTAACCCTAGGGGAGACGCACCTAATATGCTTTGGCAAATGGATGTGACTCAATTTCTTGAGTTTGGTAAGACAAAATATATACATTATACTATAGATACTTATTCAGGCTTTACATGGGCTACAGCTTTATCATCAGAAAAGGCTGATGCAGCCATTACTCATATTTTAGAAGCTATCTCTGTCATGAATTGCCCACGATCTTTAAAAACTGATGATGGTGCTGCATATCTTTCTATTGAATTCCAAAATTTTTTGACTCAATATAATATTAAACATATTACAGGCATTCCTTATAATTCCATAGGACAAGCTATCATAGAAAAAGCAAATAGGACTTAAAAAGAAATGTTATCTAAACAAAAAGGGGCAGCAGAGAATATGGATAACACCTAGACAAAGATTACTTAGAGCTCTTTATACAATAAATTTTTTTAAAAATCAAAATGAATAAGGAGAGACAGCAATAAAGTGACACTGGGTTAAACTGCCTTCTGCAAATATTAATCAACCAATATTTTATAAGGATATTAATGGAGATTGGCATCTAGCTATAGTAGTTAGTTGTGGAAGAGGCTATGCTTGTATTTCTACAAGTACCGAGAAACACTGGATTCCAGCAAAAAATGTCCAATTGTGGGAAGAAAAAGAAGAGGCCCATTCGAGAGTTAACTCAATCTTTTAAACCAGAAGAAAAAGGTAAAGTTATTACAAATTATATTGTAGGAATGAAAGAATGCCTATCTGTATTGGAGGGAACCATGCACATTGTTTAAAATTAGGATATCAAATGTGGCTTACAATATTAAAAGGGAATAACATTATCCAAGCATAAGTACTTAAGCTTTCTGAATAAGACTATACTTGAAAATCCAGACCTTGATTTGCCTTATTGGCCTCCTTGTGATATCCCAGAATTAAATGATACATTTTGGGTACAATGGAGTCAATGTAGAGCATCCCAAGCTCAAGTTCTTATTAATACCACTTCTGGAACTATTAAAGATTGGAGCCCTTCAGGTTCTGCTCAGGCCAAAGGCACTAATATTAATCTTAGATGGAAAACTACTTGGAATGGGACTTTTAGTATTTACACAAGCATTAATTCATCTAATTCTCAACAAGCTATTGTGTGGCAGGATGGAGGGATCTCTCCACCTTCACCTCAGTTAACAGGACCATCTATACAACAAAGTCATATTTGGAAATTAGTCACAGCATTACGGCCTTTAAAAAGATGGGATGGAATAATTACAAATACTTCATCCTTACTAAAATTAACTTTATCAAATATGGGAGAAAGATGGACACAGGCTTGTGTTCAGTTCTCATATGTGCTCTTAAAAGGAGAAATAACTTGGAGTAAAACTGAAGGATCCTTATTTTGCCCAAGTTGTGAATTATATACTTGCATTAACTCTTCTATAAGCTTTGATTATAATAGGGAAAGCTTATACATTGTCCAAACCAGAAAAGGAGTATGGCTACCAGTTCATCTAGATCGGCCATGGCAAGATTCTCCAGTTGTCCTGATACTACATCAAGTTCCACAACATCTTTTAAAAAGAATAAGAGGATTTGTTGGACTTTTAATAGCAGCTATTTTAGGTATCATTGGAGTTACTGCAGCTGCTACCACTGCTGGAGTTGCATTACATCAGAGTGTTCAAACTAAGGACTTTATTCAAAAATGGCATGAAAATTCTGAAAAACTGTGGTCTAATCAAGAAAATATAGACACTTCATTACAAACTTAGGTTACTGACTTGCAGCAAGCTGTTATCTTGTTAGGAGATCAAATGTCGGGGTTGCAACAACAGCTAAAATTGAAATGTGATTGGAATACTTCTAGTTTCTATATAACTCCTTTGCTTTATAATCAGAGTCAACAGAGATGGGATAAGATTAAACAACATATAATGGGTACAGGAAATGCTTCTAAGTTAATTCAAGAACTTCAGAATAATATTCCAGAATTGTATGAGTTACAGTTGCCAACAATGTCAGGAGAGCAAATGTTACAAGAAATGGTTGATGGTGTTAAAGGTTTAAATCCCTTACCTTATATTGCTAAGTTTTTAGGATTTTCTGTGCCTCAGTGGATGATTTTGTTACTTGTATGTTTTATAATAATTATAGTCTGGAAAAGGGTGGCTAAGACTCAGTGCCAGAGCCAGGGAAAATCAGCAGTGTTTTCTTTATTGCTGAATCAACTTCAGCATGGAAACAAGGGGGAAATGTCACACTTCTAAATGATGAACCCCCAAATATGTTACAATGAATTCATCTCCCTTCACCCTGTTTGGCTCTCAGGAAGGCTGATTGCTGATGACGGGTAAGATCTCTCATAAGCAGAGGGACAACCTAAGACAGGCACAGTCTTACAGAGGCCAGCAGGTGTTACCTCTAAATGCTGCAAATATGTTACAGTGAATACATCTCCCTTCACCCTGTTTGGCTCTCAGGAGGGCTGACTGCTGATGACAGGTACAATCTATCATAAGCAGAGGGGCAACCTAAGACAGGCACAGTCGTGGAGAAGCCATCAGGAGAGGTAGGGCTGCCTGGAAAGGCCAAGATGCCCACTGTGTCCTTTGTTAAACATTACAAAGGCTTGCTGGTGCATGCAGTAAAACGAGTTTCCGAAAACACTAACTGATGTCCTGGTTCCTAGAAGGCCACTTACGGATTATCTCTTGTGATTTGGAAGCAATGTCCAGAGAGTCTGCCCTGCCCTAATCTCCGATTGTTAAAAGAAAGAGAAACAATGACCAGGTTAAAAAAGTTCATACATTTTTTTTTATTCTGTATTTTGTTACTAAGAAATAAAGTTTAGATATAAGGAGGCTAGGAGAGAGCCTTAGCTCTCGGCCAAGGCTCACAAACATTCTTGGCTGTCCGTCTCTTGAATTTGAATTGGAACCTTGTGACTACACCTGGGTATGGTGATGCACACCTTTAATCCCAGTAACTGGGGAGGGTGAGGAAGAAAGATCTCGAGTTTGAGGCCAGAGGCAGCCTGCATAACTTAGCAAGACCCTGCATTGAAATAAAAAATGAAAAAGGGGTTGGTAGTGAAGCTCAGTTGGTAGAGCACATAGCTAGCATGCACAAGGCCCTGGGTTCAAGCCCCCAAGTACCACAGAAGAAAAGTTATACATCAGAAAACAGAGATTCTTATAAATTAAAGTTGTAATAAATCTTTCATATTAAGAAGGCATTTTCTAAATTATTTTGAACAGTAAATAACTATGTACATAATATATATTTGCTTAGAATTGTATCAGTTATCATTTGCTAAGAGAAAACACTTAATGGAGTCAGTTTAAAAAAAAAGATTTTATCAGGGACTGAACAGGGATTGTGCATTTACAAATATAGAATATCATGAAAAATAAGCCTTTTAAAGATCATTTTAAAAATCAATATACTACGTGGTTACAATATTATGAAGCTCATAAGTCTATAATACAAATGAAAAAAACCTGTAGCTGTAATATAATATTAGTGGTTACCTATCATACTATCATACATGGAATCAGAAGTATTAGATTTCAAACAACTTAAATGAAGTAAATATAGCTCTCTGGAAAACCACAGATGATTCAAACAGTAGTCCTAGAGACAAAAAGCAAACAATAAACTCAAAAAAACTGAAATCATGTTTCTGACTGTGACAAAACTAGAACTCAACAACAAAAGAAACTTTAGAAATTGTAAAACTATGTAGTGACTGAACAACACATTTTTAAATGAGCAGTGGATTCTTGAAGAAAATCAAATGGGAAATTTTAAAATGTTTCAATGCAAATGAAAATGGAAACATTAAATACTTATGGGATATAGCAAAAGTGGTAATCATAATAGTAATAGAGAATTTTACAGCAATAACTGCCCATAAAGAAAGAAAGAAAGAAAGAAAGAAAGAAAGAAAGAAAGAAAGAAAGGGGGAGTGAGGGAGGGAGTGAGGGAGGGAAGGGAAGGGAAGGAGGAGGGGGAGAAGAGGGGAGGGAAGGGGGATGGATAGATTTTAAATAAACAACCTAAAGATACATCTCAAGGACCTAGAAAAGAACAATCAAACCAGAAAGTAGGAAGGAAGCTAATCAAACCAGAAAAGAACAATCAAACCAGAAAGCAGAAGGAAAGAAATTACAAAGGTCAGAGCAGAAAATAAAGACTAAAAAATACAAAAGATAATGAAAGAAAAGAGTTGGTTTTCTGAAAAGATAAAAAAAATAAATATACCTTTAGCTAGACTAACCAACAGAAAAAGAAGACTCAAATACGTAAAATCAGAGAAGAAAAAGAGACATTACAACTAATCCTACAGAAATACAGAGGATCATTATGGACTGTTAAGAACAACTGTATGTCAAGAAACTGGAAAACCTAGAAGAAAGGGATGAATTTTATTAACACATATGACTTACCGAAATTGAACCACAAGGATATAAAAAACCTGGCCAGCTGGGTGTGGTAGAGCACACCTGTAATCCCAGCGACTCGGGAGGTGGAGGCAGGAGGATCTCAAGTTCGAGACCAGAGGTAGCCTGTGTAACTTAGTGAGACCCTGTCTCAAAAAGTAAAAAAAAAAAAAATATATGGGCTGGGGGTGCAGTTCAGTGGTCTAGCACTTGCAAAGCATGCAAGTGCTTGGCCCTGGGTTCAACCCCCAGTACTGAAAAAAAAAAAAAAAAAAAAGGAAAGAAAACCTGGCCAAACCAATAAAAAGTAACAAGACTGAATTAGTAGGGAAAAAAAATCTCTCAACAAGAAAAGCCCAGGACTGGATAGCTTCACTGCTGAAATATTACAAAATTTTTAAATAAGGAGTAATACCAATTTCTCCCACAAAGGATTGAAAGGGAAGGGACCACTCTAAACTCATTGCTCAAGGACAGTATTACCCTGACACAAAAACCAGTCTATGGCAACAATCAAAAATACTATAGACAAGTATCCTTGATGAACACAGGTACAAAAACTCCCAACAAAATACTAGCAAACTGAGTCCTAGAGCACATCACAGGGATCACTCACCATGATCAAAATGTATTTATCTCAGGGAGGCAAGAATGGATCAACATACCTAAATCAATAAATGTAACAGATCAATGAACAGAATGAAAGATAAAAGTCATGCTCAGTAGATGTACAAAAAACATCTGATAATATTCAACATCCCTTCATGGTAAAAAACCTGAATAAATTAGGTATTGAGGAATTAACTGTACCTTAAGATAATAAAGGCTACATATGCCAAACACATAGACAACATTATACCATTAAAAACTGTGTCCTCTAACATCTGGAATAAGACAAGGATGTCCATTCTCACCATTCTTATTCAATATAGTACTACAAGTTTTAGAGCAATTAAACACGAGAAAGAAATAAAAGGCATACAAAGAGAAGAGAGGCAGTCAAATTTATCACTGTTTATAGATATGACTCTCTCTATATATAGAAAAACCTAAAGACTCCATCAAAGACTATTAAAACTGATGTATTCAATAATGTTGTATGCTATAAAATCAATATACAAAAACCAATAGCATTTTTATAGACAAATAATGAACTTTCTGAGAAAGAAATCATGAAAGCATTTACATTCATAATAGCTATAAAAAATACCTTGGAATAAATTTAACAAAGGAAGTGAAAGACCTCTATAATGAAAATTACAAAACCCTGATGAAAAATTAAGACACCAAAAAGTGAAAAGACCTCCCATGTTTATGGATTGGAAGAATTAATAATATTCAGATGTCCATATTAGTCAAATTGGTTTAGAGATTCAATGCAACTCCCATCAAAATATCAATGACATTCTTCATAGAACTAGCAGAAACAATCCTAAAATTTATACAGAAGCACAAATACTTCTGATAGCCAAAGCAATCTTCAATGAAGAATGAAGATGAAAGCATCATAATATCTGATTTCAAGGTATACTACAGAGCCATCATAACCAAAATAGTGTGGTACTAGCATAAAAATGACACATACACCAATGGAACAAAATACAGCTGCTAGAAATAAACCCTGCATCTACAGCCAACTGACACATATTGGAGAAAAGACAGCCTCTTCAACAAATGTTGCTATCATATGCAGAAGAGTGAAATTTGATCCCTATCTTTCGTTAGCTACAAAAATCAACTTAAAATGGATAAAAGACCTAAATTATAAGGCCTCAAACTATGAAAACTACTGTAAGAATATATATAGAAAGCATTCCAAGACAATGGTATAATCAATGATTTCTTGTATATACCCCAAAAACACAGGAAACAGAAGAAAAAATAGACCAATGAGACATCAAAATAAAAAACTTTTATTCAGCAAAGAAGTCAACCAACAGAGTTAAGAGACAATCTACAGAATGGAAGAAAATATTTTCCAACTATTCATTTGGCAAATGAATAGTTTTAATATCCAGACTATATAAGAACTCAAAAAACTTAGCAAAAACAAGTAATCCAATTTAAAAATAGCCAAATCATTTGAATAGACACATTTCAAAAGAAATACAAATATCTAAAAAATATATGAAAAATGCTAATATCATTAGCCATCAGAGAAACACAAATCAAAACATAAAATATTTCACCCCACTTAAAATGGCTATTATTAAAAGAAAGTGAGGATGCGGAGAAAAAAGAACCCTTATATACTATTGGTGGGAATGTAGTTAGTCCAGCCACTACTGAGAATAGTAATGGAGGTTCCTCAAAAAGAGAGTCTTGCATGGTGACTCATGCCTATAATCCCAGCACTCAGAAGCCTGAGGCCAGAGGATTGAGAGTTCCAGGCCAGGATGGGCTACAGAGCAAGAACTCTCCAAAATAATAATAATAATAATACACAAACTAAAAATAGATATGCCATATGATTCAGGTAAAGCACTCCTGGGTATAAGCTTTTTGTTGTTAGGTGTCTTTGGTATCCAACTCAGTAACTCTATGTGCAACAGGTGAAACACTATTGGCAGTGCTTCTCTGCTATTCATAGGGTTTCCAATGGCTGGTTATTTGGGGGGGGGATATATAGCTAATGGACAGGAAATCAGCACACCAAAGAGATATATGCACATCCATGTTTAATAAGGCACTATGTATAATAACTAAGATAGAGAATCAACCTAGGTGCCCTTCAACAGATAAATGATTAAAGAAAATGTGTCATGCACGCACGCACATATGCACGCGCATACACACACACACACAATGGAATATTATTCAGCCATAAAGAAGAATGAAATCCTCTCATTTGTAGCAAAATGAATGGAAGTGGAAGACATCATGTTAAATGAAATGAGCCAGGCACAGAAGACAAGTACCACATGAACTGTCTACATGTGGAAGCTAAAAAAAAAGCATAACCTGAATGTAGAAGAGCAATTACTAGAGGCTGGGAAGGGTGGGGAAGATGGTAGATAAAGGAGACAGAATTTGAACAGTGCATGCTATATGCACGTGTGAAATATCATCCTGAATCTCACTAACATGTACAACACATTAACCAAAATTAAAAAGTCCTAATAATGGCAAGTGTCAAGTCGGTGTCCAACTCATACCAACCCTATGTACAACAGGCAATACACTATTGTTAGTGATTCTCTGCTATTCATAGGCTTCTCAATGGCGGAGGATAAATAATAGTATAGTCAATGTAATATCATAGAGCAATGAGGCTGAACAAATTACATGCAACAATGGATATAAATCTCACAAACATCATCTCTGGTAAAAGAAGCCAGACAAAAATATGATTGTTGCTATAAAGTTTTAAAACAGCTGAAACTATCCATGGCATGTGATTACCCTTGGTGGGGGTGGAGGGTAGAAATGGTAACTGAAGGGGGCTTCTGGGATACTGGTCATTTCCTGTGTTTTTGTTGAAGCAGCGGATTTATGGCTATGTTCAATTTGTGAATAGTCACTGAAGACTTATACAAAGACTGCTTAGAATACATTTACCTTTGTTTATTGGGTATAATAAAAAACTAAACTAAGAACATTTGGAAGGCACTCTATTAATACCGAAGCTATGACAAGCCAAGGAATACCACACACATTAGCGAGAGAAGCCCTGTTGGAAGCTGGCCCAACTTTACTGGCCTCTACTTATCTGCATTAAGAGCTTTACCTCTGCGAGTCAGGAATGATCTGATGCACATATGTTCTGACTCCTACCATCCCCAGACTCCCACCAAAACAACATAAGGCACCTTTCTTCCTTGCCCACAGTGAAACAAAACATGGTACCATTGCTCTTCTCCAAATTTCCTTTCCCTGACAGTCTTTTAAAAGTCTCTAAAGGATAGCTCTAACAAGGAAGCAAAAGCCCTTTTCCTTTTGGAGCTTTTGGAGTCCCACTCATTAAGTAAGCATTATATTAAACACTTTACATACATAATTTCCAGAACTCCCCAAGGTAAATGCCAGTTTGCCCAGTTTACAGATGAGGATAGTGGGAATTAGGGAATAATCAGGGAGTAACAGGATGGTAAGTCTGCTTCTAAAGCCTAATCTCAAAACTCACACATTACCCTTTCAGTCACCAGTCTTAATTGTAACACATCAAGAGTGCGCACTTGCATGCTTATCCTCTTACCTTCAATATATGATCTGAGAAGTGAGGGCACAGTGAAGGGAAGGAGTCTGGTAGTGATAGGATAAGAAGGATGGGACAATAGATGAGAATAATCAAGTAAGGGAGAATTGCTGTGTTCAGTTACAGAGCAAGGCTGGGCAGACCTGTGGCCTTTGCCATGGATCAGACACACCAGTTATTCAAGAGCTGCTTAAATTCAAGAAAATAAAACACCGACTAAAACATCTCTGTTGTTGTTGTTGTTGTTAGGTGCCGTCGAGTCATGTCCGACTCACAGCGACCCTCATAGGGTTTTCAATGGCTGACTGTTTCGGGATTGCCTTGGGAGTGGATTGCCAAGTCCTTCTCCCATTTTTGTGGTGCTGGGAATCGAACTCGGGACTGCAGTGCAGCACTCTACCAACTGAGCTAAATCCCAGCCCCAAAATATCTCTGGTAATCACTAAATCTCATAATACTATCTGTAATATGCATTCAAGGTGTATTGAAGAGAATGAGCTCATATATCCCAATACCTTTTTCTTCACCATGTTAGTCTGCGTTTCACTTGTTCATTCTTTCATTCAGCAAATATTTTCTGAGTGATGTATACAAAGAATTATCTCAAATGCTGAAAATAAATGGAATTTGAATTCTGGTGGATAATAATATGCAAACACACAATATAATGGTGATACAATTGTAGTAAAGGAAGAAAACAAGGCAGAGAAAGTATCAGGATAGAGGAAGGAAAATGGGTTACTTGTTTATTGTGGTACTGGGGGGCTGAATCCAGGACCTTGCACATACTTTGTAAGTGCTCTGCCAGTGAGCTGTACCCCTAGCCCCCCTTTTTTTAAAAATTGAGACAGGTATCACTAAGTTCCGTAGGCTGCCTCCTGCCTCTGCCTCCTGATTCGCTGGGATTACAGGGTGTCACCATGCCCAGGAAAATGGGCTACTTTAAACGGATTAGGAAAAGGCTGGGTATGTGATTTTTTTTTAGTAAACTGCTGTACACCTACCTTCTTTGATCACATGATATATTTATTTCTGCCTTATTTTTAAAACCAGTGTTTGTACTGGCTGTAGACTCTAAAATATTTCTTTAAAACTTAAGTCAACCTAGGACTCCAAAGGAATAGTAATTTAATAATTTAAAATGAAAAACAGAGTCTAAAAACCATTTACCAGTATAGAAGAGATTGTTTTTAGATGCTAGAGAATATATTAGCATTTAGATCAGGGATAAGATCTGAAAAGACTTTCCTGGATACCCTCACTCCAGATGAACAGTAGATTCTGCCAGAAACACATATCCCCAAACTGCTTAAATCATGCCCTTTCTCAGGTCTTTCCACTCTAGTCCTCATGTGTCTATTTTCTTTCTGAGTCTCTCTTATTTCACTTGCTTGGTCTCCTTATTCACTGTCATGTTTTCCTGTATTCAAACATCTCTCTGTCTATCTCCCCATTATTCACCCCTAACTGAATAGCCTGCAGCGGTACCACTACGGCATCCAAAACTGTCAGATCTTGGAAGCTAAGCAGGGTTGGGCCTGGTTAGTACTTGGATGGGAAACTGCCTGGGAACACCAGATGCTGTAGGCTTGGGAGAAGGACCTGGCAACCTACTCTCAAAAATCAATCAGCCATTGAAAATCCTATGAATAGCAAAGAAGCACTAACAATACTGTTTCCTCTGTCGTTGGTAGGGTCTCTATGAGTCGGACACCAACTCAATGGCACTTAACAACTAAATAATGGGATTTCTTTTAATATATTTAATGAATATAACTTCAAGTTCCATAAAATTTCTTTTTAAATGTAGTAGTGAAATGATTCAGAATTTTCTCCAAAATAAAACAAGAAAAAAACTGGGTTTTTATTTGTTTGTTTTTAATCTGTAGGGCCTTTAGCCTACAGCTATAGCACCCTGGTGCCAGATCCTGTCAGATCTCGGAAGCTAAGCAGGGTTGGACTTGGTTAGTACTTGGATGGGAAACTGCCTGGGAACACAAAGTGCTGTTAGGCTTGGGACAAGGACCAGGAAACCCACTCCCAAAATCAATTAGCCATTGAAAACCCTATGAATAGCAGGGAAGCACTGTTGTATTTAGGGTTGCTATGAGTCAAGACACTGACTGGCAGGCACCTAATAACAAAGGCCTTTCGATTTCATTTTAATGGTTACCCCACAGAATATGACATGCATCCTTGACTAACTACTGTCTAATACATATTTGTACTTTCACCTTTCCCAAATAATGCAAAGACTTTAGAATATTTAGACTCTTATTTTTCTTCTTATACTTTTTGTTTGGGTTGTATTTCATTCCTACTTATATTTTAAATCCCACAAGTGATTTTTGGGTAGTTGGTATATATTTAGTTACCCCCATATTTACCCTTGTCTACATTCTTCATTTCTTTTTGCACTTCTTACTTCTACTTAGGACTATTTTCTTTTTTCCTGCAGAATTACCTTTACTGTTGCTATGCTGGTAATAAATTCTCTCAATTTGTGTTTGCATGAAAATGTATTTTTCTTTACTTTGAAGTACATTTTCTGAGTGCAAACAGCAAAGACTGGCAGTTTGATTCTTTCACTTCTATGACGATACCATTCCATAGTCTCTTTTATTGTTCTTTTTTTTTTTTTTTTAAGTCAACTTACCGGTGATCCTTCGAAGATATTATATGTCTTTTATATGTCTTTTTGCCCTCTGGCCTTAAGATTTTCTCTTAACACTTTTCCCTAGTTCTACATATACAAATGTACTGTACTCTAGCATAAGGAAGCCTCAAAGGGAATTTTTCCTTTTTTATTAGCTATTTAAAATGATGTATCTAGAAACGGTTTTCTTGTACTTGTTCTGCTATAGGCTTCTGAATCTGTGGCTTACTGCTTGCAACAATTTCTGCCATTGTATTTTCTTTTCTTTTCTTTTTTATTGGACATTTTTAATGTACACCTTAATGTGATTCATTCTGACATGCTTTTCATTGTGGCATTTCCGTATATGCATTTTGATGTACATTATTCATACAGGTGCCCCCTTACCCTGTTGTATGCTTCTGCCCCACACCCTCCCCATCTAAGTCTTCTCTATCATTTACTTGGTAATATTTTTCTATATGTACTTGAGTTCCAGTTCTGTCAAACCCTACTTCTGCCCCATTTCTCTCTCTTCCTCTTCTGGAATTGTGCAATACTCACTTGTGACCATCAGGGGTCTTGGATTCAAAGTAACATTACAGGACACAAAAGTTCCAATCCAACATCAGTTTTACTCAGCTTTTTTGAAGGATTTAAACACAGAAAGTATAGCATAATCAAACATGAATCCTTAAAATAAAGAATTGTTACTTTCTAGCCCATAATCACACAGGGGCACAGAAGGTTGTGAAACCCATATGAATAGATACAGTCTACTTTGTTATTGTTGTTGTTGGGTAAGGTGGACCTGGGTCTGGCAAAAGAACAAAACACCACCAGATATTTGATAGTGCCTCTCTGCTATTCATAGAGTTTTCAATGGCTAATTGTTTTGGGAGTGGGCTGCTGGGTCATTCTCCCTAGTCTGTCTTAGTCTGGACGCTCAGCTGAAACCTGTCCATCATGGGTGGCCCTGCTGGTATCAGAAATACCAGTGGCATAGATTTCAGCATCACAGCAACACACAACCCCCCAGAGATGACAAGCTGACAGACATTTGGTAGGCAGTCTACTCTAGGATACATAAACTTCAAACAGGAACAATATCATATAGCAGTCCACTCCTGGAGTTCCTAAGCCTCCTACCAGATGTGCCTCAGTATGAACAGATCCTTAAAAGGAAGCTGAAGCTGGGGACTATGGCTCACACCTGTAATTCCAGTAATTTGGGAGGCAGAGACAGAAGTATAACAGGTTTGAGGCCAGAGACAGCTTGCATAACTTAGTGAGACCCTGTCTCAAGATTAAAAAACAAAAACAGGCTGAGGGTGTAGCTTGGTGGTAAAGCACTTGCAAAATATGTGTTAGGCCCTGGGTTCAATGCCAAAGTACCACAAAAAGAAAAAAACCAGAGAAAGGGAAGGAGGAAAGGAAGGAGATAGGAAGGGAAGGAGAGAAGGAGGGAAGGACGAAGGTAAGAAGGTAGATAGGTAGGTAGGTAGGTAGGTAGGTAGGTTGGTTGGTTGGTTATGGTGGTAAAACAATGAACTAATAACATAGGCCCTTGGAGCATACATTGTCCATTCACAGTCCTCCTTGTCCAGATGCAATTAACCAGTCACAGGTCATTTTCACATAAATAATTTGCTTGGTAACAGAACTGACAAATCATGATTATCTTAAGCCCAAAGAAACTGTATTAAAAGAAGGGACACCTGAGGTTACCTTTCCATGGGGAGGGCAAGTGTGGGTTGGGAGAGAACCCTACAATGAACTACTTCTGTATGGGTCCCAAAAATACATGTATTAGACTTTTCCCTGTGTTCCATATATATTTTACACAAATTTTTCTTCTTTTGTCTCTATGCTTCAGTCTGGGTATTTTCTTTTGCCTTATCTTCCAGCTCACAAACCCTCTTTTCAATGCAATCTAATCTATTGTTAAGCCACCTAAAAAGTTCTAATTCAATGACTATATTTTTCAGTTCCAGAATTTCCTTTGCTCTTTTTAAGAGACCAGTCTGCCATTAAACTTCTCCACCTTGAATGTATTATTCAGTTAAAATCCATGTTTGATAACTTTAATATCTAAATCATCTACATGTCTGTTTGTATTATGATGACCCTCTCTCCTCAGATGTTGAACACTATACATGAAGAACCATAGAGGGTCCACCTGATTTTATACTCCTTCAGAGAAGAAAGATAGGAAGCAGATTATCTTAAACAGTCTGGGATTTAGCTGATTGTAAGCAGGATTTTAATTTTCCAAGTGTTAAAACCAAAAACTCAAGTGTTTATAAAGGACTCTCCCTAGTAAATTGTTAACTCTACCTATTTTCTCCCTAGGACTCAAACTGATTAGTTCTTTCAGTTACTGCTATCTGCTTGGCTTCCTACATTTATCATCCTTACAAAATAGTAAGAAACTCAAACAGAGAAGCCAAGCAAAATGTCCAATGCATTTGTCTTTTCACTAGGCTATTGACCACTGTCTTCAAGCAGCTTTGGCTGCCTTCAGAGAGTTTGTGTTGTTATTCTTGTTTTCATTTGGGTTTTATCCCCTCCAGGTTTTCTGGTTGTCCTTGACTACAAAGTTGATTTCCTACAAATTGGAAATCATAGCCAGAACAGAAGCCAATGGCACAAGAAAAATATTTATGCAACAACAGAATATTAAAGCTAAAAACGGCATTATAAATTATTTACGCCAGCCTTCCATACAAACTAGGAAGTCTGTATTTATAATCTTTATAGAAATCACCTGATGTCTGAGTAAATATGTCAATAACAGAAATCTCAATAATGTGTGGTACTAGTTGTACCATGTCAGACAAATCTCCTTGCTAGACTCTCATAATTCTAAAATATAGTGTACCTTCTTGAAACTTTTCACATAACAGTCCCAGTTCTATCCTGTAGTATAGCTGATTCATCCAGGCTGGATATGATCACTGATATCTTGAAACAGAACACCTGTGATGACCTAGGAGACCTTGGCATACAGTCATGGCAATGAAATGAGCAAAACTATACAGCAGATAACTAAGCCTATGGTAATGGTAATGGGGTTATTTACATTCCCTCTTGGAGGGATCGGTAAAGGGTCACAAGATCCTCATGAGATCCCTGACAAGACCCTCCCCTGAGATGGCAATCACCAATCTCCCCTGCTTCAGCTGCAAGTGATGGTAAGTTATATAAGAGGTGAACAACTGGGTGGTGTTCAATGGCGCTGTTCAGGTCACCCACACTCCTCTTAGTAAATCCAATAAACTCACTGGTTCACCAAGTTGGACTTAACCAAATCCTTTCCTTGGTCTGCCTTCACACTCTTGAGGATGAATGGATGTTCCCTTTACATCTCCCTAGGGAAAGTAGTTCATGCAACACCTTCAAAGTATCATTGATTATGGTGACTCCTTTTTCCAGATGATGGTAGTGTAGCTGCTTAAAAATAGCTCTCACACCTAAAATGTTTTCTCATATTGTGAAAAATATCACATTTCCTCCACCACACTTCATATGGTATACTTTAAGGGTCCTCTTAATTATAAAGGTCATTCTCTGAATGGATTATAATTGGCTACATTTTTGTGTGTGTGATACCAAGAACTGAATTTAATATACCAAATTTGGCTTAATTCAAAGTACAGTAGAACTATACTATTCCTACAATCACTAACCAATATGGCCTCTACACATCCATTTTCCATCTGGTAATAATTTTCACATTTAACCATTCATAATATGTAATTCCTAAGCTTGTGGTCACCTAAAACTCCAACATTTCAGAAACTACTACCAACTGTTCCACTCTTTTTTCCACGTTTTGTTTTGTTTTTACTCTAAGTGCTAGATTTGACACTTGTTCCTATTGAATTCCACCTTCTTGGTTTTCACCTGGCAATCCAAACAGGCAATATAATTTTAAATTCCGATTCTGTGATTTGTCTGTTAATTATCTCATCTTGCTTTGTGGCATCCAAAATATCAACTTGACTATAATTATCAGATCTGAGTCCATATCAAAATCATTTATAAAATCTCAAATACAGTATATGTCAGAAAGCTCCCCTTATCATGACATCTAACTTCTTTAAGAATAGTCGTTTGGCAGCAATAAACCATCCAAAGCACATTTCTTAATTTTATCCACAAAGCTACTATAAGAAACAAAGTCAACTTTCTTGCTGACAGCAATTTACAGCATGAAATATAACTGTTATATTGTCTTTTAATTCATAGAACACTGAAATATAAGGGGACCTGGTATAAATCTGAGAAAAAGTGGACTCATCATACCATATTAAGATGTCAAATATGAAACAAGAATCATATAAAAAAATTTTGTGACAAATATTTCCCACTTTAAATTAGTAAATCAGCTATTGTACTATTTATTACTATTGCCACATTATTAACACTAGTAAAATTATTTCTGCTTAAAACTTGAGTAAAAACACTAAATGCTTTATATAGAGAGATTAATTGTATTAATCCATTAATTAAGAATGGGAGAACTGAAATCAATTCTGAAATACCATATAGTACCAACTCAAGCACACAAAAAAGAAAAATGAAAACAATGAATATTTACAGCATTGCATAAGAAAGAATTTAGAAGAAAATAATTTTTGGTATATCTAAACATTTTAACTCCATTATTTTCAATTATGACAGCCAAATTTAATTGTCATATGGCTAATTTATAACCTAGAAATCCCAAGGCACTAAATGAGAATATACTGTTCACTATATTTTTAAGTGTATAAAATGTACAGAGAAAAAAGATTCTGAATAAATATTTTAATAAATTAGTACATGAACATTCAGGATAAGAGACAGCAACATTTGATGAATTGACTTTAATCGAGTAAAGGCTATTTTTAAAAATCTAAGGACAGATTAAAAATGAATTATTAATACTTAAAAACAAAGGCACTACCAAAAGAAATAAAGTGAAAATTTATCAGATACATGCATTGTCAAACATAAGACACTAGACACTACTTAAACAAGAATACTGCTCCCTTGAAGGGGTGAAGAAGTCTTCTATTATTAGCAGAGATTAAAAACTGCCTGAAATTCTTTCCTTAATAACACCCTGCTAAAAATAAAATGGTTTACCACATTTCTAAATAAACACATTGCTCTGCACAAGTCATTTAAATAATAAAACCATAAACCTGATTCAAAAACTTTCTCTTTTATTTGCACCTAAATATACTAAGTAGATTTACTCTTATTTTCATAATGCATTCAACATTTATGAGCCTTCTCAGACCCACTTGCTAATTACCTCTTAAAGGATATGAGATTAGAACTTTCTGCTAGGTCAAATTAAATTATCCAGTTGGCTTCAAATATTAACTAATTTTTGTACAAAGCATTTTCTATTATCAAGGAAACTACAGGCATCTCAGAATAAATGGAGTGGTATTATCATTACAAAACAGTACCAGTACTTTCAGAATAGCATAAACCACAAGATAAGTACATATTTTGGGGTGTTTTTACAAAATACAATGACAACAATAAGAAAAATGAGATAAAGCAGTTCTGTGTCAACATGAGAAAAGGGAAAAGTCCACAGAACTGAGACCTTAATATATGAAGAACTACAAAATTCTTTCTAATTTACATAGCTATGTTAAGGGAAAGTTTGGTAGAAAGGCCTAGCTCAGAATGCATTCTCTGTAGTTAAAAAAATACACATACACCCACAAAAAATAAATACAAAACAACCCAAAACCCCACCACGAACCTTATTTATCTAGATTCTGCTTTAAAGAAGGGGCTGAGGTTTAGCTCGATTGGTAGAGTGCTGTGCTGCACTCTCCAAGGACCAGGGTTTGATCCTCAGCACCACAAAAACTGGAGAAGGATGTGGCAATCCACGCCTGAAACAATCAGCCATTGAAAACCCTACGAATTGGACCTAACTCAAAGGCACCTAACAACTATAAAGAAGACTGTACCTTCAAAATGACCCAGACATACAAACTGACAGTTGCTGCTCACACTTCCTCTCTTCCCAGTTTTTGCCTCCCTCCTCCAAGAGTTTCAATGACCTCTTCCAGGACAACTGGGACACATGCATATTATTTATGTATATTATGTTTGCATACTTGCCCTGGGAATAGTGTATAGGAGATGGTGAAAAGTGAGCAGTGTCTACAGATTTAGAAGTCTCTAAACATACTTATTCACAAAAGAAAGACCACTTAGGAAAACAAGATAAGCAGTTGTAAATTCTTCCTGGTCTTTCATTAAATAAATTTCTGGTCTCAGAAACAGATTACAGATTATTCTCAGTTAATTATGAGTTTAAGTACATAATAGGACCAAGGTACACAAAAGTATATAGTTTAGTACTTTTGAGTACCTTTTCACCTACATACATTTTCTCATATATTTCTCACAACTGTGTAAAAGAACATATGGTGAGTTTGGACTAAGGTCCATGCAGCCAGTTTATGAAAGAGCAAAGGTTCAATGCCAGGTATTCCAAGTCTAATGTTTTCTATACTATAGAGAATATTCATAGAGATTGCCAAAAAAAAAAAGTATATACATCTTGGGGCAAAAATTTTGCTGTTTTAAGAATGTGTCCTATGCTTGTTCTAACTCCTGTTTCATGTACACATTGCTTGGTACACCTCTGTGGTGAGCATGTGAACTGCTCCCATACCATAGCAGGAGAAGGACTTGCTGTTAGAGGTCTCCTGGATCTTCCCTTATGCACAGCACACAGTACTGTTTGTCTCAAACTAATCATGACTGTGTGCAACTGTTAGGCTTGTTCAACGTTCTACTGCATTGTTGTATTTCTACAGCCTTCTTCAGTCTCAAATACCACTTCAATACGGTCCTGTACTCCTTGAATTACAACTGTGCTTCTGCCATTTTCCTTGACTATCCTGGCTGTCACATAGTAGCACTAGCATTCATTTGATTAATGTCATCTTTTGAGCAAGTATCAAGCTACACATTGCTTTGGTAATTCAAATTGGAAAAGTAATACATAGGTAACATCTCTTAAACTGTGTACACATATTAGCCCCCTTCCCATATATACTGTATCATGTTGCCCTTGTGGACTTACCTTGAACCTATCAATCATGTACAAGATTGTGTCTACTGCAAAATACCTTTTGAAAATCAACTGGTTACACAAAATGAACAAATCCATTCCAAAGTTAAGGACAAAATTGTTGTTGTTGTTGTTAGGTGCCGTCCAGTCCAGTCCCACTCATAGCGACCCTATGTACAGCAGATCCAAACATTTGCCGATTCTGTTCCAGGCAAGTGATCTTATTTATGTTTAAGCCCATTGTTGCAGACACTGTGTTAATCCATCGGGTGGAGGGTTTTCCTCTTTTGCATTGACCTGCCAGTCTCCTAAACATGATGTTCTTCTCCAGGGATTGATCTCTCCTGACTACATGTCCGAAATATGTAAGACACAGTCTGGCCATTCTTGCTTCCAAGGAGCACTCTGGATGCACTTCTTCTAGAACAGATTTGTTGGTTCTTTTGGCAGTCCATGGTATATTCAATAGACATCTCCAGCACCACAATTCAAAAGCATCAATTCTTTTTCTGTCTCCCTTGTTCAATGTCCAGCTTTCACAACCATATGATGCCACTGAAAATACCATGGCATGAGTCAGACGCACCTTCGTCTTCAATGTGACATCTTCGCTTTTCAATACTCTAAAGAGATCTTTTGCCACAGCTTTTCCTAGAGCAATGCATCTTCTGATTTCTTGACTACTGCTTCCATGGGTGTTGATTATAGAGCCAAGCAAACCAAAATCTTTGACAACCTCAATCTTTTCTCCATTTATTGTGAAGTTGCGTGCTGACCCAGTCATAAGGATTTTTGTTTTGTTGATGTTTAGTCGCAACCCATATTGAAGGCAATGATCTTTGATCTTCACCAGTAAGAGTTTTAAATCCTCTTCACTTTCAGCAAGCAGAGTTATGTCATCTGCATAACACAGGTTGTTAATGAGTCTTCCTCCAATCTTGATGCCGCATTCTTCCTCATAAAGTCCAGCCTCTCAGATTATTTGCTCAGCATATAAATTGAAGAGATAGGGTGAAAGTATACATCATTGACACACACCTTTCTCAACTTTAAACCAGGCAGTGTTTCCTTGTTCTATTAGAACAACTGCCTCCTGGTTCACGTACAGACTTCTCATGAGCACAAGTAGGTGTTCTGGTATTCCCATTTTCTGGAGTATTATCCATAATTTATTATGATCCACACAATCAAATGCCTTTGCATAGTCAATAAAACATAGATAGACATCTTTCTAATATTCTCTGCTTTCAGCTAATATCCACCTGACATCAGCAATGATGTCCCTGGTTCCCCACCCTCTTCTGAATCCCGCTTGATTTTCCAGTAATTCCCTGTCTATATACTGCTGCAGTTGCTTCTTAATGATCTTTAGTAGAATTTTGCTGGTGTGCGACATTAATGATATTGTCCGATAGTTTGCACATTCAGTTGGATCCCCTTTTTTGGGAATAGGCACAAATATGGATCTCTTCCAGTCAGTTGGCCAAGTAGCTGTTTTCCAAATCTGTTGGCATAAACATGTTAACACCTCCAGTGATGCATCTGTTTGTTGAAACATCTCTATTGGTATCCTATCAATTCCTGGAGCCTTGTGTTTCGCCAGTTCTTTCAAGGCAGCTTCCACTTGGTCCTTCAACACCACTGGTTCCTCTTCATATGCAACCTCTTGGAATGGCTGGTCATCTACCAATTCTTTCTTGTATAATGACTCTGTGTATTCTTCCCATCTTCTTTTGATGTTTCCTGCATCATTTAATATTTTCCCTGTAGAATCTTTCACTACTGCCACTCGAGGCTTGAATGTTTTCTTCACTTCCTTAAGCTAGAGAAACACAGAGCATGTTCTTCCCTTTTGGTTTTCTGCCTCCAGCTCCTTGCACGTGTCATTATAATATTTGTTTTTGTCTTCTCCAGCTGCCTTCTGAAATCTTCTGTTTAGTTCCTTAACTTCATCATGTCTTCCTTTTACTTTAGCTGCTTGACATTCGAGGGCAAGGTCCAGTGTCTCTTTTGACATGCAATTTGGTCTTTTCTTTTTTTCTTGTCTTTTTAAGAATTTTTTGCTTCCTTCTTGAATGATATCTTTTATGTCATGCCACAACTCTTCTGGTCTCCTATCATTTCTGTCTAATGCATTAAACCTATTTTTGAGGTGGTCTCTGAACTCAGGTGGCATATACTCAAGGCCATGCTGTGGCTCTTGTATACTTGTTCTAATTTTCTTCAGCTTCAGTTTGAACTTGCCTATGAGAAATTGATGGTCTGATCCACAGTCAGCACCTGGTCTTGTTTTGACATTTTGTATAGAGCTTTTCCATCATCTCTTCCCACATATGTAGTCAATTTGATTCCTGTATGTTCCATCTGGTGAAGTCCATGTGTATAGTCTCCGTTTATGATGTTGAAAAAATATATTTGTAATGAAAAGGTCATTGGTCTGACAAAATTCTATCATGCGATCTCCAGCTTCGTTTCTGTCACCAAGACCATATTTTCCAACTACCGAGCCTTCTTCTTTGTTTCCAACCTTTGCATTCCAGTCATCAGTGATTAGCAGTATGTCTTGATTGCATATTTGAACTATTTCAGATTGCAGAAGCTGATAGAAGTCTTCCCTTTCTTCATTTGTGGCCTTAGTGGTGGGTGCATAAATTTGAATAATAGTCATATTAACTGGCCTTCCTTGTAGGCGTATGGATATTATTCTATCACTGACAACATTGTATTTCATGACAGATCTTGAAATGTCTTTTTTGATGATGACTGCAACCCCATTTCTCTTTAGTTTATCATTCCCAGCATAGTAGACCATATGATTGTCTGACTCAAAATGGCCTATGCCAGTCCATTTTAGCTCACTGATGCCTAGAATGTCAATTATTTATGCACCCCATTTCTCTTTTAACGATTTCTAATTTTCTTAGATTCATACTACGTACATTCCACGTTCCAATTATTAATGGATGTTTACAGTTTTTTTCCTCATTTTGAGTCATGGCACATCAGCAAGTTGAGCACCCTGGGGCTTTACTCCATTTCTGTCATCATGGTAGACTCTACTTGGAGGAGGCAACTCTTCCCCAGTAGTCTTCTGAGTGCCTTCCAACCTGGGGGGTTCATTTTCCAGCACTATATCTGACTGTTTCTTTGCTATCCATAGGGTTTTCAACAGGTAGTTGTTTTGGAGTGGTTCGCCAGGTCCTACTCCCTAGTCTGTCTTAGTCTGGAAGCTCAGCTGAAAACCTGTCCACCATGGGTAACCTTGCTCATATCTGAGGTACCAGTGGCAGAGCTCTCAGCCTCATCACAACACACAAGCCCCCACAGTGCGGCAAACTGACACACGTGAAGGACAAAATTACCCAGGTCAAAATCATATCAATGACTTATAAATCAGCAAAAAAAATCTAAATAGCACATCATACATTTAATTATTTGAGATCTATAACTAAACTGATTTTTATTTAATCACTAATAAGGTATGACTTTTAGCATCTGTGAATTCAATCAAGTATGGATCAAAAATACTGGGGAAAAATCACACTTGTACTGGCCATATACAGAATAACTGATATTTATTTAATCACTAATATGGTACAGTTGGCTTTCAGAATCTATGGATTCAACTAACCATGGATCAAAATATTGGGGGAAAAATCACACTTGTACTGACCAGGTACAGACTTTTTTTTCCCTTTTCATTATTCTCTAAACAATATAGTGTAACAACTATTTACATAGCATTTACATTGCATTTGGTATTATAAGTAACCTAAAGATTATTTAAAGTACAGTATATGGACAATTGGGCGCAGTGGCACATGACTGTAATCTCAGCTACTCAGGGGAATGAAGCAGAAGGACTTCCCATTTGAGGCCAGAAACAGACGGCAACTTAGCAAGACTTTGTTTCAACATAAAAAAATTAAAATGGGGCTGGGGTGCAATTCAGTGATATAGCACTTTCCTAGCAAGAGCAAAGCCCTTGTTTCAATCCCAGAGTACTGCAAAAATAAAAAAATAAAAAATAAAGTGTACAGAAAGATATTTTTAAGCAAAATGCAATTCTATGCCATTTTATATAAAGGAACCAACCCCCACCCCAGACACTAAGGGACAATTGCACATGACTTAGCCGAAAAGGATATTGTGTTTTAATATAAACATTAGTAATTAAGCATCACATAGTACAGATAAAGTAGTCATTAGTAATTTTCTTCAGCTCAGGCACCCAAAAAACAGGGGATTTCTCAATGTTGGTGTCAGTATTAATGATATTTCTAAACACCCTGAACTTGATTCGTAGTTCTGCCCCTTACTAGCACAATGAACGTGGGCACATTACTTAAAATACCTGAGTCTCAACTGCACTTGTTAAATGGAGATAATGCTAAACACAGAAGATCACTCTGTAGAATAATAAAATTAAGTGCATATATGTTGTTGTTGTTGTTAGGTGCCATTGAGTCAATATCTGACTCATAGCGACCCTATGTATAACAGGTGAAACACTATTGTCAGTGCTTCTCTGCTATTCATAGGGTTTTCAATGGCAGATTGATTTTTGGGAAGGGGTTGCCAGGTCCTTCCCCCAAGTCTACAGCACCTGGTATTCCTAGGTGGTCTCCCATCCAAGTACTAACCAGGCCTGACCCTGCTTAGCTTCTAAGATCTGACAGATCGGATCAGATGCCACAGTGCTACAGCTGCAGGCATATACTAATTAGAATAGCAAAAAAGAAGCTGTAGCTTTTATCTCTAAAGTGTTACAAATGTGTCTCTGTTTTCTGTTTTGTTTTTGAGACAGTTCTTACTTACTATGTCACCCAAGCTGGCCTGGAATTCACAATTCCCCTACCTTTACCTCCCAAATTCTAGGATTACAGGCATGTGCCACCATACTAGGTGGCACTTGGCACTTACATTTCAGAAATTGGTTAAAAAAAAAATGCATGTTTTCCATTTGCTTATCTTTCCTGTTACCTCAAAAACTAGTATTTACTTGTTGTTAGGTGTCATTGAGTTGGGTGTGATACATAGTGACGCTATGTACAACAGAAGAAAACACTCCCCAACACTGTGCCAGCCTGGCACTATGTCAGTGCTTCTACGCTATACATTGTGTTTTCAATGGCTGATTGTTTTGCAAATGGATCGCCAGGTCCTCCTCCCATTTCTGAGGTGGTGGGGATGGAACTCAGGGCCTCAGAGAGCCAACTAAGCTAAACTCCAGCCCTAAAATATTTACTTAATTTCCTGAAAGCTAAGTCTGTAGGCCATTCACATAACTTTTGAAAAACAGAAAACCTAATTTCCTTGGTGAGACTTTGATGGCTAGAAATATGCTAATACGGCTGCAAAATATCCCTTAATGTACAATTCTGATGAAGAATAATTATTTCAATAAGCTAAAACTATCAGTCTTCACCTTGGTCTTTTTTTAAAAAGATAACTGATATTATATTACACATACCATTCTTTCTTCAACCAATCTTTATATAGCACATACAATAGATCTATTCCAGAATTTCCATCACCATTAGGTAAGTTAGATAAGTGAACAAGTTCAATTACAAGAGCTCTAAAAAGCAGTTGTATTCTACACAGAAAGAGGTGAAACCCTAAATAATCAACTTAAAGAAGACTTTAAGCAGATAAAAAGGACTACTTTTAAACTTGTCTACCCACAAAATTTGTTTCCGTAGCATGCCATAGAAACTAACAAAACAATAGACCAATGAAAGAGCAAGGTCAATCTAGGTCAATTTAAGTAAGGTTTTACTTATCAACATAGAATTTCCATATACTTTTTAAAAATAACTGGAAACTAGTACTATTAAGTGAAAATGATGTCATTTTCAAGGTGTGCTTATTATGTTTAGCTTTGGTCCAAAAATTGATAAATCAACAATTGGAGTTAAAATTTCAAATTGCCTAACAGTTAAGAGAGAAAGTACTTAAAATCCTCCTCACCCCTCTATTTCCAAGTCTTTAATAGTCATACAAAATTAAAACACCTACTAATAAGTTTTCTAGTAGAAGTTAATTTTATAAAATCTAAATCTGTAACAAGTAAAAGTGCATGATGCGGGGAAAATTGTATATCTGCATGGAGAAAGTCGACCTTTAATTCCATCTCAGACCACACAGAAAAATTGACTCCAAATAGGTCACAAACTTAAATGTAAGACTTTATGCAATAAAACAATTGCAAGAAAATATAATAAACCATAAATCTTTGAGACTCTGTGATAGAGTGTACTAGGCAGGAAGAAAGTGAATAAAGAGGTCTCTGCAGCCATTAACCAACTGAGACAGAGGCCTTGACCTGGTGGTCAGTGCTTCCTAATAATATCCTTGTAAATAGTATGGTTTCTGGGAAATAATACCCTTTTTCAGATAATCTGATCTGTAACCTATAGCACCTTTAAAAATGGTGTAATCTATAACCGTCAGTCATACCCAGGTATCTAAGCCTGTCTGATCTCAGAAGCTAAGCAGGGCCCAGCCGGGTTAGTCCCTGGATGGGAGACTGCCTAGGAATACTGGGTGCTGTAGGCTTGGGAGGACCCAGCACCCCACTCCGGAAACAATTAGCCATCAAAAATCCTATGAATAGCAGAGAAGCACTGACATAATTGCTTTATATGGCATAGTGTCAGATAGTCTTTTATTCTGTTGTACATAGTGTTACAAAACAGCACACAACAACAATAATCTGTAACTAGAACTCTGCATATGAGGGCCACAGGTGCTTCCATGTCACGGCTAATTCTCATCTGAAGCAGGACCCTTCCCGCAGTAAAAAGAAAGACCTGTTTTACAGTCCAGGCCCCCAGGTCAGGCAGGGGTAGAAGAAACCTGACACACCTAAACACAAGATAAAATGGGGGAGGAATATTTGTCCCCTTCATGAGATAGGAACTTGAAAACCTCAAAAGCCCCTCCCTTCAATGTAGTATCCAGATATCCCCAGCCTCCACAGTTCACAGCAGAGTCTGCAGTCTAGCTGTCCACAGATCCACAATGTCCACAGTTTGCTGTGTCCAGTCACCTGTGGTTTCCAGTAATGTTCAGAACCACCTACAGAAGTCTGCAGATGCCCACAGCCTTAGTGACTGACCTATATGACTCCTAGCCTCCAATTCAGTTGCATAAATGCAACTGTTCCTGGATCTTCACTGCTGGACCTGCCTGCTCTCTGCCCTCTATGCCAGAATGGGTAACTTTCTCTCTTTCCTCCTGGACAGCCATGTGTGCACCTCCCCTTCTCTCAGGTCCACCATCTGCTCTGTCTGTCCAAGGTACTTTTCCCTTAACAAGCTTAACTCTTGTTTTCTCTGGCTTTATCTTCCCCTCTGAATAGAAATATCCTTATGCCAATTCACCCAAATAACCAAGGATTTTCCAAGTTCCTTTCAAGACTTGTCTAAAACCCCCCAGGTAATAATTCCTTATATGCCAGTAATAATTTTTTAAAGGTGTCCTATCTTTTAAAAAACACTGTCTATACTCTCTAGTACAATTTCTGTGTCGGGTATAAAATCTTTTAGACATGAACACAAACTGACTGAGGTATTTGCTGCTGCTGTCCTCCCAGGTACCCATGTGGTCTAAGCAAATATTTCTTAACTATGACACCAAGAGCATCGTCCATTAAAAAAAAAAAAGACACACTGGACTTCATGAAATTCAAAACTTTTATACTTCACAAGACATCATTAGGAAAATGAAAAAAAAAAAAGACTGGGAGTTTTATTTGCAAACATAATTCAAAAGAACTTGCATCCAAACCTTACAAAATAAAATTTTTAATTCAATTTATAAATTGATAAACAACCTTAGTCCATTTCCACTGCTATAACAGAATATTTGAGATTGGGTAATTTATAAAGGAAAAGAAGTTTACTTGGCTAATGGTTACAAAGTCTGGCAAGTATAAGAACATGGTGCTAATATCTGCTCAGCTTCTGGTAAGGACCTCATGCTGCTTGAGCTCATGGCAGAAAAGCAGGACAAGCAAACACAAGGGAAAGAGACAAAAGATAAACAGCTCACTTGCTTTATAACAACTCTAACTCACAATAACTTAAGCCACTCCCACAAGAAAGGTATTAATTCCTCTTAAAGACCAAATTACTTCATAAAGGTCCCACAACCTCTCAATACAGTTACACTGGCAATCAAATTTCAACATGAGTTTCAGAAGAACAAACCTTATACAACCCATAGCCAACCCAATCAAAACCTGAGTAAAGAATATGCTCAGACATCTCATCAAAGAAGATATATGAATGACAAGTACATGAAAAAGTATTCAACATTTGCTGTTGTTACATGTCTTACAGCCAGGTCCATTAGTCATTAGCAAAATGCAAAGTGAAAGTCTCACTGAGATGCCATTTCAAATCAAATAAAAAACTATAGTAAACCAAACAGACAATAGCAAAGGTAGGTAAAATATGCAGAAAAGAGAACCCTCATACATTGTTGGTTGTTGTTGTTGTTAGGTGCCGTCGAGTCAGTATCCGACTCATAGCAACCCTCATAGGGTTTTCAATGGCTGACTTTCAATTGCCTTGGGAGTAGATTGCCAGGTCCTGTAAAATGGTGTAACCATTTTGGAAAATAGTTTGTCAGTTTCTCAAAAAGTTAAACATGAAAGTATTATAAGACCCAACAATTGCACTCCTTGGTATCTACCCAAGATACAAGAAAATATGGAACTAAACTGTTATGGTCTGGGTATAAGGTGTCCCCTAAAAGGATGTATTGAAGGTATGGTCTCTGGCTGGTGATGCTGTTGAGAGGTGAACAGTCCAGGAGAGCTCTACCTTCATCAGTAGGTTAATCCCTTTATGGATTCATCCTATGATAGCATTTTTGGGAGGTGGTAGAAAGTAGGGGGTTGGGCCTAATTAGAGGAAATATTGCACTGGATTGTACCCTAAAAAAGATATATCTTATCCCTGGTCCTTTACTGTCTCTTTGCTTCCTATCCACTATAAGATGAGCTGCTTTGCTCCACCACATGTTCCCCACCATGATATTCAGCCTCACCACAGCCCAGAAGTAATAGAGCCAAGTGACCATGGACTGAAACCTCTGAGACCATAAGCCTTTCATCCCTTTAAATTGTTTGCTCAAATATTTTGACACAGCAGGGAAAAACTAACACACAACAAAGACATGCATTTGAATATTCAGGGTGCTATTGTTTTTTAATAGCCCAAAACTTAAAACAATATCCATCAACTAGTGAATGATAGATAAAATGGGCATCTCAATATATGAGTTTCATGCAATGGAATATTATTCAACAATAAAAAGGAACACATGCTATGTCAGGCATGAACCTTAAAAGCATTGTTAAGTTAAAGAAGCTAGGCATATGAGACTCCACAATGAATGACCCTGATGATAAGAAGTATTCAGAAAAAAAAACATATTTATACAGATTGGACATAGATTAATGGTTTCCTAGGGTCGTCAGTGGCCTGCAGCCGTAGCCCAGTGGCATCGGATCCCGTCAGATCTTGGAAGCTAAGCAGGGTCGGGCCTGGTTAGTACCTGGATGGGAGACCACCTAGGAACCGCCCCCAAAATCAATCTGCCATTGAAAACCCTATGAAGAGCAGAGAAGCACTGACAATAGTGTTTCCCCTGTTGTACATAGGGTCGCTATGAGTCGGATACTAACTCCATGGCACCTAACAACAACAACAACAGTGTCGTCAGTGGAAATGGGAGTAACTGTAATTGGGTATGAGGGATGTTCTACAACTGATCTATAATGATGATTGCAGTATTTGGTAAAGTTGTCAAAACGTGAACTATATACTTAGAATGGTTAAATTTTATGATATGTAAAATATACCTCAATAATGCTGTTTTTTAAAATGTATGATTTTGTTTCACAAGTCCCTTGAAGAATTAGGTAACTGTAGACTACACCAATTTCCATAATTTATATTTTAAAAATTGTACCAATTCTAATCTTGGATAGGAAACCACAGTCTCTCTTTAGAGAAGATCTAACAACATAAGGAAAATTCCAACTAGTTGCTCATTAGACAGGGCTTCTCCAGGAAAAGGATTTCTCATAAATCAAAGTTCCTTCTTTTAGTTTATATTTTAAGCAGCCACTGCCTGAAAGAAACTGGAGAGTATATCCCAAAGAAATTTAAGCTGTCCTTTGACAACAGGCTGGTTGCTCTGATGAGATGAGATTACAGTAGAAGAAATTAAGAAGACAAAAACGTGAGAATTTGAAAGGATGCAGAGTTAACCAAGTAACATTACAGGCATTAATCCAATCCCTAGATCTTCCTAGATTCATTCTAAACACATTCTCCTAATTATGAGATCTTTCAAAAATAATTCAGGCTATATAGATATCATAAGACTTCAAAGACTTTTACAAACTTTTTAGTTCTTTACACAAATACCATTCTGTCTGTGATGCCCTGTCTGATCAGCTTACTGAACACTGCCAAACTCAAAAAAACTTCCTTTCCTCCCTGATTCACTTTAACCTTTCTCAATAGCAGAAAACACAGATTTGACATACATATTCGTGTGCGTGTGTGTGTGTGTGTGTGTGTGTGTGTGTGTGTGTGTCTTTTTCGTTTTTTTGACAAGGTCTCTGTAGCTCATGCTGCCCTGGAACTGGCTATGTAGCCCAGACTAACCTCAAACTAGTCATCATCCTGCCTCAGCCTCACAAATGCTGGGATTACTGGTGTGGGCCACAATGTCTGGCCTACATATACGTTCTGGTTATTGTTTGTCTTTGCCAACAAGAAAGTTAGTTCCATGAAAAATCTGGTTTTGTTCCGTCCTGGATCCCATTGCCTAGAGCTGTGTTGTTAGGTGCCTTCCAGTCGTTTCCAACTCATAGCAACCCTCATAGGGTTTTCAAGGGCTGGTTTCAGGATTGCCTGGAAGAGTGGACTGCCCGTCCTTGTCCCATTTTTGTGGTGCTGGGAATGTACCCGGAACATCAGAGACTGCACAGCGGTGCTCTACTAACTGAGCTAAATTCCAGCCCCAGAACTGTGACTAACATGCTGCAAGTGCTCAGTTAAGTTTTTTCTAATCAAAGGAATATTAGATATGTGACTACATGAATCAACAATGAGTCTTCATCTGAGATTAAAATGTGAATTTTATAAGGCAATAAACCTCAGCATAAAATCTCCTAACTCCCTATTCAGTATTTATTCAGGAAAAACAAAAGCCAACATTTAACTTACAATTTTCAATTTGGAACAAGGAAAGTATGTTTAAGAAGAAAGCTGTAGTTCTGGAGAGAGGCCAGGTTAATTAAGTCCCACATGACTTTTATTAACAAGAAAACAGAAAAGTGTAACACTTAAGAAGTATTGTGTAAAATTTCAAAAACAGCCTGATTTTCTACATCCAAAATGGGATGCCATCACCAAGAAAACAGATCTCAGCAGTTCTGACCTCTTCAGAGCCCAATTGCAACAGCCCAGGAACATTTCTCTCTCCCTCACCCCCAGAAGCCTTCCTAGAACCATTTTACACACGCCAATCAACCGTCAGATCTCCCAGTTCCAAGAAGCCGAGGTCCAATCCGGACGCATTCTACACACCCAGCAGTACTCACTGCCTTCTGGCCCCTGGGTTATGCCCCAAAGAGTCCGCTGCACAGAGAATCCTAGCACAGGAAAGAATCTGGAGAAGGCAGGGAACTCTAAGCAAGGCCACAGTTGGAGGACATCTTAGACTGCATACTCTATCTGCCAAATCTCTGTGACCTTGGGCATGCTACAAAACCTGGAGGGGTCCCTTTTCTGCACCTGTAACTCGAGGACAACACCTTGACCAAGATGCTGTTAAGGATTAAGTGAGATTCTGTGGAGCGCTCTCAACGGGGCGCCTGGCACCAAAGGGCAACTCATTCATCAATCAGTAGTGCGCGGGTTCCCATCCTCCCTCCGCTTCCGCGCCTTACGGCCCCAGTCCAAGCTCTCACTTCTGCCCCAGGAGACGGGGAGGTCCGGGGAAGGGGGAGGCGTCTTGCTCCGACCCCCACGAAGCCAGGTAGGCGGACACGACACCTGCAATCCAGGCCTCCTGTCCCCCAGCCCAGCCCCTGGCGCTGCCGCCTGGCCCCCACGGCGCCCCGGGAGCTGCTGCCGGGCGAGGCGGTGCGGCCGCCTTGGGGCCCCCGGCCGACACGAGGGGCGCCGCTCCACCTGCCGCCCGGCCTCCCGCGAGCCGGGCATCCCGCGCGCACTCAACTCTTCACTTTGCCAAAGGTGCCGACGCCCAGTGTGTCCCCCAGCACGTAGTGTCCGATCTTCACCCGCCCGTCGTGCTTCTGCTTCTCAGCCATCTTCGGCGCGCGCGGCCCCGCTCCGCCGCGAGCCCTCAGCCCGGACGCCGCCGCCGCCGCGCAGCGCCGCCGCCTACCCACAGTGCAGCGGGCCCGGGGGGCGGGCCGGGGACGCCGAGGGCGCGGCAGCGCTCGGGTCCCGGGGCTGCGGGCGGCTGCAGCGTGACGGGAGCGTGCGGCGTCCCGGCGCGTGAGGGACGTGTGTGGCGGAGCCCGAGGCGGCGACGGCGGGGCTGCGGCGCGGGCGCGAGCGCTGGCTGGCGGGCGGGGCGAAGGGGTGGGTGAACCAGGTGCGCGGGTCCCTAGACGACCGCAGGCCGCAGGTGCTGCGAGGCCGGGCCGGGGCAGTGCGCTGGGGGCGGAGGAGCCCCTTCTGAGGAGAACCTGCAGAGTGAAAATGGGGTGAGAGCTGGGCGCGGCCTCAGGGGCCGGACTCTGGAGGTGGAAGGAGAATTTGAAGAGAACCAGCGCGAAGCCTGGGGCGCGGGAGCGAGGGGAGGTTAGAAGCGGCCGTGCGGGCCGAGGCTGCGGAGGGGAGCAAGGGGTGGGAGGGTCCCCGGAGGGTCCCCTCCCTGGTCCCCGGGCGTGGGAGGGAGCCCCGGGGGGCTGCCTCCGCCAGTCACAGCTCAGTGGTCCTGATACCCATCTGGGCACCCAGGCAACCCAGGCCGTGCGCGCTGCAGTCTCCGCCTCGCTTATTTCATAATTCTCAATTATTTTGTCCTACAAATGGAAGAGACTTTCCACTGGAGTTCTCAATTTGAATTAACGTGAACAAAGTTTTCCAATAAATCGCAGCCAACACCACTAAGTGTGTTTTGGCATACGCTTGTATAAATATATAGTACAAAAATAGTATGTGATAGAGCTGCACAAGAGGAAATCTGGTGAAAGAAATGGAAAGGGAAGTTAAATGTAGTGCAGACAAAAGCAAAATACTTAAAGGATGAAGGAACTGTGAGGCGCAAGGACAATATAAAGGCACAAATTTTAAAAAGAAGAAATGTAATAAAGATATAAGTGGGAAAAATTGTAAGAGAAAATTAGAAGTATGATGCTCAGGCAGAGTATTAAAGACTGATAATTTAACAATGCAGCCATTCTTCTATCCCTCCTTGCCTGCTTTCCTCCCCTCTACACCTTTTCTCCTTCCTTCCTTTAATATTCTCCCATTCTTTAGTGTTGTCCTACCTTTTAGGACCTAAAGATTCTTTGCTTCACAGGCTAAAAAACTTATGTGAGCTAATGTAATACTTTAAATTAGTTCCATTTAGTCATTTCTCTCTCTCTCTCTCTCTCTCTCTCTCTCTCTCTCTCCCCCCCTCTCTCTCTCCCTCTCTCCTCTCCATATATATATGTATGTATATATATATATATATATATATATATATATATATATATATATCGAAAAATGTAGTACATGATAAATATATGTGATATTTGTCAATGAAAACTTTTAAAAAGTTGAAAAAAATTATTTGCTGTTTGGTGATAAATTATTAAGGATTAGTCAACACTGCATGCCAATAGAGTTTCAAGGTCACATTCCTCAAACATTAACTCTCACATCACACTTTAAGGGTAATGTATTAATCAGAAAGAATATACCTGGTTTTCATAATTTCACACTGTTTATATGAACTGAATTTTCGCTCCATAAATATGTACAGTTACAATACCAATAAAATATGAGCAAAAAAAGAATAGGATGTGACAACTTCTTTTCTGAGAAGTACTAAATACACAAATGACAAACATTTTCATTCACTGAGACAATCTGGTGAGAGATGATCACAGCTTATAAATTATAGATATCACAGCTGTTGAACACAGGCTATTTTTGTTCCGTCCTTGGATCACCTTTCTTGCTGACAAGAAGTATCATTTAAGAATCACTCTACTAGCTGGCAATTTTGAGAAAATGGCCAGTTATTTTTAATGCTGGGCTTCTTTTTTATTTTTTTTTCCTTGCAATACCAGAAGTTGAACTCAGGGATTAATACATGCTGGGGAAGCATTCCACTCATTGAGCTTCACTGCTAAGCCCATTTTTTATCTTGAAACAGGGTCTCACTAAGGTGCACAGGCCACTTCTGGCCTCAAACTTGAGATCTTCCTAAGTCTGCTTCTCAAGTTGCTGGGAGTACAGGTGTGTGCTGTGGTGCCCAGCAATGCTAAACTTTTATTTAGTTAAGAGCCACTCTTTAAGTATTCCCTCAAAAAAAAAAAAAAAAAAAAAGTATTCTGCTTTTGAGACATAGATGCATGTCTGTCTCTTGTTCTAAAATCCCAGTAAAAAATGGTGAAAATTCTTAACTCTAAATTAAAGTGCTTTCTTGAAACTCCCTGGAGACAAACTACAAGTTGAGATTTTTAAGGCATGTTGCACTGTCTTAACTATTCGTTGAGAATTATAAGTTAAATAGCTATGATTCTTACATAGCTACTATTGACTACCTGGTAGCTTTATAAGTTTATGTCAAATGTGTATGATACTGTGTTAAGAAGTTCATTTAAACAATTGTTTTTCATAAAACATTATTATCCCTCTTTATAAATGATAAAACTTAGTTTTTCCCTTATTTGCCTAAGGCTAAAAATATAAGTGGCAGAGCCAGCTCATTTTCAGTTCTACCTTGTTCTTTCTACTGTATGACAGCTACCTATACATAAGAGCATATGGTACTCCAAAAGAGTTTAAAATGTTCACAGTCGTAGTCCTAGTCTAACATTTTTTTGTTTTTGTTTTTGTTTGAGACAGAGTCTTGCTAAATTACACAGACTACCTCTGTTCTTGAATTTGCAATCCTCCTGCCTCCTCCGCCTCCTGAGTCGCAGCATTCAAACATTTTTATATGTAGGATTGGTCAATAATGTTGTTGTTTGGTACTGTCAAGTCTTGTCTGACCTATGGCAACCCTCAGGGTTTTCAGTGGCTGATTGTTTTGGAATTACTTCCCTTGGGATTCAAACCTAGGGCCTCAGAGAGCACAGAGCAGCACTTTACCAACTGAGCTAAACCCCAGCCCTGGACAATAATATGCCCTTTTAATTGTTGTTTTCTTGACTTTTATTTAGAGGAATGATTGAGTGCTATGTGAGTGAAAAGAATGGAAAAGGACAAGTCTTAATAGCAGCACTCAACCATCTGTTGCTCTATATACTACATGTATATTTCCATAGATTGCCTCACCCTACTAAGCAATACAAAACACACAGTTAAACAGACTAGATCTCCTTAAGAGTCACGGCCCTTGGAAAGCTCAACCAAAAATATTGGCAAATGAAGTGTTCCCCATTTTATTATTTTTCCGCTAATGTTTTAATGTCTCTAGTTGTTTAGCATCAATGCCTAAGATAGGTACCCCATGTAACTGCTCTCTTTTGAGCCCCTAGCTCAACTCTACTGCTTTACCTCATAATATTGGACCAATAATATTGGTATTATTTCCCTTCAAATATTCTAAAGCAGGGCCTGAATAGGAGACTAATGGAGTACCATTAAACTAATGTATTATACTAGGTCCCTTTGGTGTTGTCAACAACTGATTCCTTCCAGTTTGCTCAGAGTCACCTTGACTCTGCAGCCACTCTGACCACCCTATTTAAAATTGCATTTTCACCTCACCCAGGCTCCTTGCTCTGCACTCCACCCCCAAAGCCTCTTCAACTGTTTTCCATAGCACCAACTTTCTAACATACTGTTTACTTGTTTATTATTTTCTTTTCTTTTGTATCTTCCAAGTAGAATGTAAGCTTCACAAAAGAAGGAGTTCTTTCTCTGTTTTGTTCATTGATGTATCCTTAGCTCCCTGAACAGTGCCTAAGAAATTATAGGCATTCAAATGGATTCAGTTTGTTTGACACATGAAGTTTATATAATGTGAAGGACTTCTTTAAAGGAAAAAAAATGTGAAATTTGATATGAAAGTACATATTTAAAATGAAAAGCACAATTATCTACAAAATTTTAAAGCTGACAAATACTACAAATATTCCCAAATCCAGAAAAATAAAAATATTTTTATACTTTAGGTATCCAACATACTACTATAACACATTTTATACATCTTTGGCTGTATTCTCTTTATCTTTTTATACTTTGTAATTTGTTTACAGAGAGAATAGAAAGATAATTCTGTCCTTTTTGTGCAATTGGTCAAGGTTTTTGATTAATGTATCTTTAGGGATCCTACCTCACATTTTTCTTTTTTATTACTATTTTATGTATACATATTTGTGGGGTATAGAATAATATGTCAATTGATATATTTGTTTTTCAACTACCAAATCAGTAATCTAAATGCTTCCATGTCCTTAAACATTTTACAGAACAAAATTTTAAAAAAATGAAAAAAGGTAAGATTTTTAATTAACATGAATCATAGTGTATGCCACCATGGGTTATACCCTGACATTTCTTTTATTTTTTATATTTTCATAGAGTTGTATCCTGTTTTGTGTTTTTTTCATCTCCCACTTTGCTTCTCTATGTTGTTCCCCCTCCTCCTCCCTCTTCCCCACCAACCAATCCCTCCCACTAGTCTCCTCCCCACTCAAATTGGGTCAACTTATATTTTTCCATTCTTATATAAGTATGATTGTATATTTACCTGCATATGCATATATTTTTTCCCTTAAAGCAGATTTAGCTTCTACATATGAGCAAACACGTGATAGTTCTCTTTAAGTCTGAGTTATTTCACTTAACATGATACTTTCCACTTCCATCCATTTTGCTGCAAATAACATAATTTCATTTTTCTTTACTGCTGAATAATATTCCATAGTGTAAATATATTACAATTTTTTAATCCAATTTTCTCTTGTAATATGATGACTTAACTTCCTTTAGATATATTCCTCAATATAGGTGGATCACATGGTAGTTCTATATTTAGTTTTCTAAGGTACCTTCATATTGATTTCCATACAGTCCCACCAGGAGTGTAAGAGGGTTCCTTTTTCTCCACATCCTCACCAGCATTTGCTATTTGTTTTGTTAATCTTTGCCATTCTTTATGGAAATGAGATGAAATTTCAGTGTAGTTTTGATTTGTATTTCCCTAATGGCTAAGGATATTGAGCATTTTTTCATGTGTGGATTGGTCATTCGTATTTCCTTTCTTGAGAAATATCTGTTCACTTCCATTGCCCACTTATTTATTGGATTATTTGCTACTTATCTGTTTAATTTCTTGAGTTCTTTGTATATTCTAGAAATTAATCCTCTGTCAGATGTGTAGGATGCAGAGATTTTCTCCCATTATATGGGCTCTCCCTTTATCAATTTGCTTCAAGTTTTATCCTTTGCTTTATCCTTTGCTTTAAGTTTTTAAGTTTTATGTAATACCATTTGTCAATTATCGGTGCTGTTTCCTGGGCAATTGGAACCTTGTTAAGGAAATACTTGCCTATGCCTATGTGTTGCAGTGTGTTTCCTATCTTTTTTTCCCATTGCACATTTTTCATATCGCTGATATAGCATTCATAAATTTTATTATCATATACATATGTTTTTGTTTGTTAGGTGCCCTTGAGTCAAGTCCAACTCTTAGTGACCCTATGTACAACAGTACGAAGCATTTCTCAATTCTGTGACAGGCACATGATCTTACTTATGTATAAGCCCATTGTTGTAGACATTGTGTCAATCCATGTACTTGAGGCTTTTCCTTTTTTGTTGACCTACCCCTCTCCCAAACATGATGTTCTTCTCCAGGGATTAATCTCTCCTGACCGTATGTCCAAAATATATAAGACACAGTCTAGCCATCCTTGCTTCCAAGGAATACTCTAGTTGCACTTCTTCTATGACACATCTGTTGGTTCCTTTTGTAGTCCATGGTATATTCAATATTCATCTCCAGCACCATAATTCAAAAGCATCAATTCTTCTCCTGTCTCCCTTTTTCAATGTCCAGCTTTCACAAGCATATAATGCAACTGAAAACACCATGGCATGAGTCAGTGCACCTTAGTCTTCAATGTGAAATCATTACTTTTCAACACTTTAAAGAGGTCTTTTACAACAGCTTTTACCAATGTAATGTGTCTTTTGATTTCTTGAATGCTGCTTCCACAGGCATTGATTATATAACCAAGTAAAGCAAAATTTTAGACAACCTCAATGTTTTCCCCATTTACCATGAAGGTGCTTACTCAATTGTAAAGTTTTTTGTTTTCTTGATGTTGAGTTGAAATCCATACTGAAGGCTGTGTTCTTTGATCTTCATCAGTAAGTGTTTCAAATCCCCTTCATTTTCAGCAAGCAGAGTTGTGTCATCTACAACATATACATACATGTATTTATGTATACATGTGCTTTATTTTTAATATATATGAAAATGATATTTTCATATCCCCATTTGCCTTTTCTAGGGCTTAATAGAACTTGGCATATCATTCTAGAAATACTTATTCAATTGAAACTTTATGGGTTACTAAGGAAGGAAAATATAGAGAAGAGTGCAGTTTTAATTTATACATACTTACCATGGGTAGTCTTAATGGTCAACTTGATTGGATTGAGAAGCTCCTAGGAGATTAGTAAAGCATACTTCTCAATGTGTCTGTGAGGATATGAGGATTGACTAAGAGGAAAGACTTGCCCTAAAAGTGGACAACACCATCCTGTAGGTTGGGGAGCCAAATGGAGTAAAAGGGGTAAAAATAGAAAGCCAATGAGCATAGGCATTCTCATTCTCTCTCTCCCTCTCTCTCTCTGTCTGCTTCCTGGCTGCAATGACGTAAACTGCTTTGTTCCTCAATGCCTTCCCCACCAGGATAGACTGAAAACCTGAACCATAATAAATCTATCCTCCTTTTAAGTTGTTCTGTCAAATATTTTGTTAGAGGAATATAAGAGTAACTAATACTCATATTAAATACAAAGCATAATTTTATATCTCAGTGTGGCCATTATTTGGACATTGGAGATAAGCATGAGCCAGAACCTGCAAAACCTTACTGATTCAAGATAAGATATTTTTGTTACTTTTCTCCAATTTAAAATAAAATTGGCTACTCAGTGATTAATGATGCTAATGGTGCCTTCTCTGTAAGCTCAACAATTACTTTAAAAAAAAAAACAGTTATAAAAAAAAGTCATAAATAAATAAAGCCAGGCATAGTAGCACAGGTCTCTATCCAAGGCCACGCTGGACTACATAGTAAGTTCCATGCCTGTGCCCACTGTGAGATCTTATCTCAAAAAGAAAAGAAAAAAAAAAAGACCTACATAAAAATAACATAAGTAACCCTAGCCTCTACAATTGCCAACATTTTCTATATTTACCAACCTCTCTCTGCACTTTTTAATTTGTTTGTTTCTTAGAGTATTATGAAACAAATAATCAGATAGATTATTTCACTACTAAATACCTCAGTATATAGCTCTGAGGGTCTGGGATTTAGCTCAGCTGGTAGAGTGCTGTGCTGCAGTCTCTGAGGTCCTGAGTTCATTTCCCAGCACTGCAAAAATGGGAGAAGGGCCTGGCAATCCACTCCCATGGCAATCCCGAAACAGCCATTGAAAACCCTATGAGGGTCACTATGAGTCAGATACCGACTCGATGGCACCTAACAACAACAACATAGCTCTAAAGCCTACAGCCGTAGCACTGTGGCATCAGATCTCAGAAGCTAAGCCTGTTTAGTACTTGGATGGGAGACCACCTGAGAATACCAGACATGCTAGGGTTGGGAGAAGGACCCAGCAACCCACTCCCCCAACCCAAAAGAAATCAATCTGCCATTGACAGCACCTAACAACAACAACAACAGCTCTAACAGGTAAGGACTTCTTTTTGGAATACCATACTACTTTGTAAATACCAAAAAATATTAACAATTCTTTGCTGTGATGGAATATCTACTCTATGTTCAGTTTCCCTTGATTACTTCAAGAATGTAATGGTTTATTCTAATTACAATAAAAAGTCACATTTAACATTTTGTTGATTCATTTGTTTTAATCTATAATAGTTTTTTCATCCTTTTTCCAAATGTTATTTATTTGTTGAAAAATTTAATCATCATACCATTTAATATGGGCTGGGATTTAGCTCAGCTGGTAGAGCGCTGCGCTGCAGTCTCTGAGGTCCTGAGTTCAATTCCCAGCACCGCAAAAATGGGAAAAGGACCTGGCAATCCACTCCCAAGGCAATCCTGAAACAGTCGGCCATTGAAAACCCTATGAGGGTCGCTATGAGTTGGATACCGACTCGACGGCACCTAACAACAACAACAACAACAACCATTTAATATATAAAATCATGTTGGATTTAACTCAGTAGTTATTTATAATCATAAGAGGTAATAGAAAAAGCACAGTATTTAAAATAAAAAATCTTGCCAGGCACAATGATGCACATCTATAATCCCAGCTACTTCAGAGCCTAAAGCAGGAGGGTCACAAGGTTGAGCCCAGAGCTAGCCTGCATAACTTAGTGAGACCTTGTCTCAAAATAAAAAATAAAAAAGGGCTGGAGGGTGCAGCTCAATGGTAGAGCATTTGCCTACCATGCATGACGCCCTAGGTTCAAACCTCAATTGTTGGAAAACAAAAGTCCTAAATTCATGTCCCATCTTAGCCACTTAGCATTATGCCTTTAAGCAGATCATTTCATATTCTTTGGTAGAACTAGTGGTGTTTAACTAGATTATATTTAATGTACTTTTCAGGCTGAAACCAGTAGTACATGCTTGGTTTGTAATCCCAAGGACTCAGGAGGAAGAGGCAGAAGGATCACAAATTTGAGCCCAGAGGCAGCCGGCTCACCTTAGTGAGACCCTCTTTCAAAATAAAAAGTAAAAATGAGGTGGAGATGCAACTCAGTGGAAGAGCACTTTTAAAGCAAGTGTGAGGCCCTGTGTTCAACTCCCTAGAGTTGCAAAATAAATAAATAAATAAATAAATAAATACATACATACATACATACATACATACATACATACATACATACTTTTGAGTTGTTAGGACATTCCACTCCCAAACCTTACTCTCCAATGAAACTATTAAAGGGAAAGGGAGAATTATAAAGTATTGTAAGTCACAGTCCAAAGTAGCTTAACAAATGGTACGATCCTGGCACGTTCTTTTCTCTGTTTAAACTTTACCCCTTGACATTTATTATCATTGGTTTTTAAGGTTGAGAGAATATTTCCTGACCTGACTGCCTTAAAAAGATAAGTAGATGTATGTGACAATACCTAAAACCTTTTGAAGGAATTATAATATATAACTTTTGAGATATTTTTAGCAGCTACCCTGGTAACAGATGTCATATTTAATATACTCCATTTTCATTTTGTAGTTTGAATACATTTTTAAATTGCTTCAATATGAGTCAACATTATAATTTTTAGTGTAGCTGAGAAAAAAATAAAACATTTTGGATCAGACTTCCTTCATGAACCGAAGCACTAATTAGAACAACAAAGGTTGTTTTCTTTGCTATATAAATATTATGGATCTGACAGCATTTTTAGAATCTTGCTTTCATGTGTATGTCGACAGCTCATCTGCAAAAATAAAAAAGCTCAACATACTTTCAGATCAGTTAAATCAATTATTCCCCCCCCCCCCCGCATGGATTCAGTGACTATCCATGCTGCAGACTTTTAAGCTGGTGAGGTTTGAATAAGGAGATACCAATGTCAAATTGAATTGATTATCATCTCTAGTATGGCTATCCTTTGGAATTTAAACTACTGCTGACAAAACTAACAGTGTATATATTATTTGAAGGCTTTTATGATACACTTTTAATGAACTCAAGTGGGTGTTAATGCTTTGGCTGTTGGCTTAGTCCTGTTAACATTAAGTACAAAGCTTTGACATGATTAATTAATGCAAACAAATTAGGTAATTTCAAAAGTTCCAAATGCTCTATAAATAATAAAAATAATTTTCTCTCCAAGAAAAACAAAGCCAGAGAATTTAATTTCTTTTTCTAATTGGGATGTGGACAGATCCTAGGTATCCTTTGAGGGTTCTTCTTGAGATTCTGATTTTATGAAGTTAAATTGTGCTAAGAGTTATTTTAAATATTAATAATTTTTTCATACTGTTTTTGAAATATTGTAATGTTTTTAAAGTGCTATGAAACTAGTTAGTCTACCAATTAAAAGTTATCACGTTCTAGGGGTACATTGCTTCTTTGTGGTATGTATACTCTTTCATTGAACAAAGGTATATTTATTGAATGCTTATTGAGTGTGTAGTACTATTCTGGACACTGGGGATATAGTGATGAACAAAACAGATATTGCTGTCTGTTTCATTTACCACTCAAAATTCCTACTAAAACTGGGTTCTTGAGGCTATGCTCAAAGACAAGGCCTCGTTGGACTCAGAGGAACTTTACTAAAGTTAGGTAAAATAGTCTTTGTTACATTCTAGGGGAAGAGCCAGAAAACAAATTGTTGTTGTTAGGTGCCGTGGAGTCAGTGTCCGACTCACAGCGACCCTACGTACAACAGGAGAAACACTATTGTCAGTGCTTCTCTGCTGTTCATAGGGTTTTCAATGGCGGATTGATTTTTGGGAGTGGTTGCCCTGGTTGGTCTCCCACACCTATAGCACCTGGTGTTCCCAGGCAGTCTCCCATTCAATTACTAAGGAGGATTGACCCTGCTTAGTTTCAGAGGTCTGACACGATCAGATGCCATAGGACTAGGGCTGCAGGCAGAAAACAAACAGATAAATATATAATGTAATGTCAGCAATATGTGCTATAAGGACTCTACAAGGGTAGAGTCAATGAATACAGAGAAAAAGAGTGGGGAAGAAGAAGGTTGAATTGGCATTTTATATAGGTTGCCAGAGAAAGTCTCTCTGATCATGTACATTTGAGAATCACATGAAGGCAAAATCATGTGAAGGAAGGAGTCATTGAAATATTTAGGATAAGAACAAGACATTTCAGACAGGGAACAGAAGTGGAAAGATCCTGAGACGGTATATATGGTGTATCAGAAGAAGTGTAAGAAACTCAGTATGTCCAGAGTAGTGTGGACAAGAAGAATGGAAAAGTTTGCAGTTACAGTGCCTGTATAGCCAAACTCAGCAGGCTATGTTAAAAAATTTTGATTAAATAAAAAAGTGTGTTCAAATATTTTTGGAGAATTTTTTTAACAAGACAGTGACATGATGTGAATCAAAAATGAAAGGGCCTCTCTAGATGTCTGTGTGGAAAAGGGTCTAAGAGGGCAAGAGTGGAAACAAAATAACTAATTTGAGATTATTGTAGTAGACCAGATGAGTGCTAATGTTGCTTGCCCTAAGGTGGCAGCAGTGAAAATGGTGAAAGACATTAATATTTGGTGTAAAGATTTTGGAGACGGCATCAAGAAAGAATTGCTAATGGATGGATAAAAAGTGTGAAAAGAATAAAAAAAGATTCAAAGACTTACAATTTTGGCCCATACAACTAGACCGTTTTTGCAAGAGTTCCATAAATTGAAATACAAAAGACTATACGAGAAATATGATGGGGAAAAGGAGTTGAATGAGAGACAAAATTCTGTTTTTTGCTATGGTATATTTAAAATGCTCAATAGAAATCCAAAAGAACATGCCAAATAGGTAGTTGGTCACAAACCACATGTAAACTTCAGGGAAGAGGTCTAGACTCAAAATGCAAGTTTCAAAATCTCATCATATAAACATAGGACTCAAGATCAGTGCTGTATCTCCAGTATACAGATTCACTAAGGAAATGAACACAAACAGCAAAAGGAAGAGATTCCAAGAGCTATATACCCTAGATTTTGAGATCTGTAAAAGAAAAGGGACCAGCAAAGGAGTCTGAAAAGGAATATTCACTAAGTTAGGAAGAAACTCAGTGAAGTCTTGGCAATTATTTCAAGACTCTATTGTCAACTGTATCTAATGTTGCTAAGAGATTGGAATGAGAATGGAGAGTTGGCTACTGGATTTGATGACTTTGACAAGTGTCTTTGTTGTTAGGTGCTGTCAAGTTGGTAGTGGCTTTGTAGTGGAATGATAAAGATACAAGTCAGAATGGAATGAGCATGGAAAAAATGAAGCAAAGAAATAGAAGAAAGAGCTACATAATACTTTAAAGTTTTGTTGTAAAATAGAGCAGAAACAGTTTTGTTTTTCTATGAAGGAAAAAGGAAAGGGATAAATAGAAAGGATAGATTCTTTGTTGTTGTTAGGTACTGTTGAGAAGGTCCAACCCATAGCAACCCTATATGTACAAGAGACAAAACACTCCCCAACACTATACCGTGCCTGGCACTATTGTCAGTGCATCTTTTCTATTCTTAGGGCTTTCAATAGTTGATTGTTTTGGGAATGGGCTGTCAGTTAATTCTCCCAAGCCTACAGCACCTGATATTCCCAGACAGTCTCCCATCCAAGAACTAACCAGGCCTGACCTTGCTCATCCTCAAAGATCTTAGGAGGTCAGAGGTGGGGTGGTATAGCTGTAGGCAGATAGATTCTTTAGGATGGGGGAAATACAGTGTGCTTGTATGCTAATGGGAGTGGTCAGACGGGAAAAGAAGAACTGATAGTATATGAGAGAATGAATAAATGCAGATCATTTAGAAGTGGTCTGAATTTGACAGTCTTCTGAGACCTCATATATCTACTTTATAGGAACTTACAGTTTAGTGGAAAAAATATACACTTGAGTAATAAATTTCAAAATCATATAATGAGTGATATGACAAAGATATGGGTAGGATTGACTGTAAAGTACAGAGCAGTAAGTTAGAGGCTCTTGTATTTGATCAGGGCTAAAATGATGAGGACCTGGCAGTTTCAGTAGGAAATAATGTGAAAAGATGGATTTGAGAAAGATTTAGGAGAAAGGATGAATAAGGTGTAGTAGTTACTTAGTTATGAGTTAAGAGAAAAATGGAGTGAATTGAGGGGATGTCCAGATTTTTGGCATGGTATTGTAGATAGATTGATCATACAAAACCAAAGTTATTAGTTTATCACTTCCTCTCCTAAAAGTATCCAAAGACTTTACAATGACTAAATATTCATGTTTAAAGCCTGATGTGCTGGCATTCATGGCTCCCTAAAATCTCCCTACCTTCCTAAGGTATTTTCACGAAACTCAAAAACTTAGTGGAACCCATCCTGAAAATTACTAGTCTGCAGAGTAAAATTAAAAGTCTTTCAATCTGAGTTCAAGGCCTTCTGGTCTCTGCCGACCTAGTTTCTCATCTTTCTTATCAGAACTCCAGTCATATCAAACCTCTTTTTGTTCTGTGTTCATGCCAAAATATAGCAGACTGTTGCACCTCACTGCTGCTATTATTGTTGTCTTGAACTCCCTTAGTCCCTGATACTCCCAATCACAATCTGTCTAACAAATACCTCTATATCTTTCAAAGCTCACCTCTTCCATAAAGCCTTTCCTCAACCTCTCATCTAAATTTGATCACCCTGACTTTCATAATCATTGTACTTACCTATACATGTCTGGTCTACCATTTTACTATCAGTCTCTTGAGAGGAAGCACTGTGAACATAGTAGGTACTTAATACATGGGAGTTGAATAAGTGAGTAATGAATGAAATCTCAACTCAGGTATAATTTTATCTTAATTTATCCTCCTAAGCAGAACTAAAGTCATCTTCCTTTTATGCCTCTACTGTTTTAGCACTATATAACACTATAACATTGCATTTATTCTGTAGCATTATTTTTTCTTCTACGTTTGGCTTATGTGTCTCTTGCCCAAAATATTGAAAGACATGGATTATATCCTGGTTATCTATGTATCTCTAGCACCTAGGTACAAAATAAATGTTTTAAGAATGTGTTGTTTAATAATTAAACAGTGACCTTTTCTTTAAAGTCATGCACCATGTAATCACATCTATCTTTTTCCACTTTCATGAGAAATTTCCTAATCATTCTTGGCTGGGATTAATCTTTCATTTTGGTATTCTTTTGGGCTGCAGCTATATCTCTTTTTTGTCATTCTCCTTTTCTAGGACAGTCTTGATTTAGAGTGATGAATATAAATTCCTAAAGATAAGAAATTTTTATTCAGCTGGATGTGGTAGTGCATGCCTGTAATTCCATCACTCTGGAGGCTGTGGCAGGAGGACCACAAGTTTAAGGACAGCCTGGGCTGCATGGCAAGACTCTGTCTAAAAATTTTTTTAACAAGAAGGAAAGAAAAGAAATTTTTCTATCATTTTCTCACGGAAAGAGTGATAAGAACAACTTCAATGAATCTGATACGGTTTATTTAAAAAAATTACCTACTGCTTTTATACTATTGTTAATGTTTACAACTTCTTGCCCCACTGAGAATGATTACATTGTAGTTATTCTTTAAATATTTGATGAATGAATAAAGGAATTTATATTCACTGTCAAGTTAAAAAGGTTATTTTTATGGGGTAGAAGAAGATCATATTGCCCTTTATAAACTAAATTCTAAATAAAATATTGTTGTTGTTGTTAGATGCTGTTGAGTTAGGGTCCACCTCATAAGGAGCCTATGTACAACAGGTGAAACTATTGTCAGTGCTTCTCTCCTATTCATAGGGTTGATTGTTTTCTGGGAGTGGGTTGCTGGGTCCTTCTCTCAAGCCTACAGCACCTGGTGTTTCTAGGTGGTCTCCCATACAAGTACTAGCCAGGCCCAACCCTGCTTAGCTTCCAAGGTCTGATGGGATTTATTTGCTGCAGACAAATAAAATATTACCTCTACTTTCAAAAATTATTACTTTTTTCCTCAGTCCTTGCTAATTTTGTTACCAAATAGAAATGTTGCAGGAACTGAGTTTTGTCTGAGGTTTTATGAATGTCTGCCCTTTCTATTCTCTACTGAACCCAAGTGATCCATGTTCATTTCTGTTTCCCAGTGTTCCTGGGGACTGTTAGTCCATCTGGCGCCCTCTGCTGTCATCCTGAGCCTAAAATCTAGAAATATCAAACTGGGGATTGTTTTCTCCTCCTAGTGACTTGTTGTTGTTAGGTATCCAACTCATAGTGACCCTCATAGGGTTTTCAATGGCTGTTTTCGGATTGCCTTGGGAGTGGATTGCCAGGTCCTTCTCCCATTTTTGGGGTGCTGGGAATTGAACTGGGGACCTCAGAGACTGCAGCACAGCGCTCTACCAACTGAGCTAAATCCCAGCTCCTCCTAGTGACTACAACAATCTTAAAGTTAACTTTGTTCCATTGTTTTAAAACCCCTTTAAATGTGGAACCTTTCCAAGTGCAGTGGCTCACACTTGTAATCTCAGGACTCAGAGGCAGAGACAGGAGGATTACAGGGTGGTGGCTAGAGGCAGCCTGCCTAAATTAGGGAGACCTTGTCTCAAGAAAAAATATATAGGCTGGGGGTGCCACTCAATGATAGAGCACTGGCAAAGCATGTGTGATGCTCTGATTTCAACCCCCAAGTACTACATAAAGGCGGCCAGGGGGGAGGGGGGACCTAAAACAAACTTCCCACAAAATGGGCATGCAAAGGATATCATCAACAATCAATCAGAAGCATTTAATCCTTGCAAACCATCTTTGAGTAGCACCACTCTAGCACATTGGTCTTTTTTCTTTCATGTAGTGCTTGGATAATTCTTACCTTCTCAGGGAATATCTTCCATGTCCCCAAAGATTGGAGGTGGCCTTTATTTCCCTCACTTTGCTTTTTTTTTTTTTTTTTTGTCTTGTTGTCCTAGTGCCCCAGAAAGTTTCTCCTGTTATGGCAGAAAAGGGAAGAGGGAGAACAAGGCATATTGGAAGGAAGTCTTCAGGCAAAGTTAACACTTTGGCACCATCCCCAGAGTTCTACATGTGAGACATGAACAGCATTCCCACCACAATGCTGCTGCTTTATACTTTTTCATTATTTGATCCACCTGATGACTCATGTACATTATGTGGTAAGTTGTGTAGAATTTCAGGCTGGGTACTATAGCTTATACCTGTAATCTCAGAGACTTGGGAGATGGAGGCAGAAGGATCATGAGTTCGAGGGCACAGGCATCCTGCACAACTTAACAAGACTCTGTAAATAAATGAATTAATTAATTAATTGATAAATAGGGCTGGGGGTGCAGCTCACTGGTGGAGTACTTGCTTAGTATGTGGGAGGCTCTGGGTTTAAGCCCCTAGTGCTGGAAATAAACATTGTGAGAATTCAAACATATTTGACTATAGACATAGACTAGGAAAATGCTAAAAAGTATTATATATATAAAATGAGAAACTTATCACATCATATGCTTTTCCAGGGAAAATATAGAGGTCAAAGCTCTCTTCAACTATAGTCTCCAAAACAGGGATTTAAAATTTCCTTGTGAGGAACACAAAGATATCACCCTGAAGTACCTTCCTCTATTTTAAAAAATGTATTTAAAGTCTTTTAAATCTTTCTGAAATGTTGCTTTTTTAATAATGACAAAATAGATTTTTTTACTGATTTAACTTCACTTTTACGAAACATATCTACTTATTTTAGTATAATTTTATACAGTTAACTATTGCTTGGTTTACAATAAAGTTGAATCATTACAGAAATAGTTTTTAGTAAATTCAATATTAATTTTTCAGACTGTAATTACAGCCTCAAGAATTTTTAATGCTTAACATGCTAGGTATCAAAGAATTATCCCATGAACAATGCCCTCAAGGCTTTTACCTTCTCAAGAAAACTTGTGTCCAGAAAGTAATTTAAAAACAAATTACTTATGATTTAATTCATAGATTCAAATGGCATGTCATTGTATTCCTTTTCCCAAACGCTTTTTAGTATACAAGAAAGAAGTTACTTGATTTTTGCTGCTTATTTTCATTGAATATAAAATAAATTCCCTTGGAAATACAGACTTGTAAAAAACAAATGTGATCAGACACCATTTCTGTTGTTTTTTCCTCCATTCTAAAATCTGACAGTAACTTCATGAAGCCCACTGGGCAAAGAGCTAAACCATGTGGTGGTTGCTCAATGTAAACAACCTGGAAGACAAAGAAGACTTTTGAGATAGAATTAATGAAACCTGCCTTTCATAGAGGGTATGTTTCTAAGTCCCCACATTGGACTATGTACCATAAATCCAAACTCAGCATCAATCTGAATAATTGGAAAGGTCTTCTTCAATTGTCACCTGGACACTTGTTGCTAATTTTTACTGATTATCCTTTACTTTGTCTGTTTGTTTACCAGTTAAGTCTGTTCTGCATTCTTGATACAGACCTCTTTTCCATTCCAAAGTTTGAAGAATTCAACAACCTCTTGCTTATCTCCACCAGTATAAAATTTGTTCTACAAATTTGGACTCATCCTAGCAAACCCCAAGCTTTCCCCTGAGAAGGGTTGCCATACTGTCAAATAAATTGAGAACATGCCACGTGGGCAAATGTTCTTATCACACCATGGTCACTCCCAATCTGGTCACTTCCTAACATTTCTCAACATTAAAAAGAGATTACTCTTTCCTTTTCATGAAAGAGGAAACCATAAACATGTAGTCCTGGGCTTGCTTTAAGGAGTCAAGTCTATTGAGAGGTATCGGATAAAGAGCTTTTTGGATTGGTAGTAGAGGAAATGAATAGCTTTTATGAATTTGAGAAATGAATTCTTAGTTTGGTTAAAATACATTCTATACCTTGTTTCCTGTTCAATAAATGGAACATTTTTGTGGAAATAGGCCAAAGGTTTTATGAATGGTCCTTTACTTTTTCCCATCTGTTAGGAACATTTTTCAAATATAAATTAGAAGTAAATCCCTACAAAAATTTATATATTCTCACTCTGCTTTTGGGAGCTCAGTTTTATAGCTCAAAGTCATGAGTCTCAGCTGAGTTTGTATCTGATGGAATCCTTTTAATAGAGTCAAGCTTCAGACAAAAGCAACTTGTTCTGTTGTATTACAAATATTTCTCAGCATTAACCAAAGAATTTTGAGATTCAAATGTCAACTATCTTTGATTACTATTTCTGCCATGAAATGTCTAAGTCCTTAATTGAAATCTTCTAAATATTCATCACAAATCTGATACTTTATGAGAAGAACTGGATTTGCTGTTCGGTTTTTAGATAACTCGTTTAGTCTCCACACTGTTATCGCATTTTAACTCAGAAGAAAAAAAGTCAAGGTCACTTGAACCAATGCGTGACTAAGAAATCATATTCAAGTCCTCAAAATCTTTATATGAACAATTTATTTTTCTGTAGTAAGATGATATACATGTGAAAAAGTCATGAGTAAATTCTGTTTCCTTTTGTGTGTCTACATTAAAATATTTTCTACTTAGTTGTTAGGTGCTGTTGAGTCCTGTCCAACTCATAGGGACCCTTATAGGGTTTTCAATGGCTGATAGTTTCAGGATTGCCTTAGTGTTGGGGTTCACTCCCACCTGGTGGGGTAACGGAGCTTGCTTCAAGATGGGTACACAGGGAGCCATGGAAATAGGTTAAAGCCGGTGGCACAAAAGAAGGACTTCAGGAGCCTTCTCACAAACAGGAACTGAATTTATTAAGCTGCATCCACCAAGGCAAACATAAGGGGGTGCAGCACAATGATGCCAGATGAAAGTGTCCCACTGTGTGTCTCCTGTTGCCTCTCCTAGTTTGCCTTCTCTACTCTCCTCTTCCCCAAGGCAGGGGAAGAAAAGCAAAGAGCTCTTCAGTGTCTTGCTTGGAGTCTTTGCTGCTTCAGAGGCCCTGGACTTGACACGGAGTCTTGCTTGTACTCCTCAGATTTCTTCACTGGTGGTGTTGGAGGTTGCAGGTCTCAGGAGTAGGGTGCGGGGGTCAGGTTTGAAAGGGCTCGGAGAGCAGGCAAACAGGGGAGAATCAGGAACTTAAGGGACAAAAGGGAAGCTAGTAGTTTTAGTAATGGTTTATATACCTTCTAAGAAGGGGTCACGAACCCAGAAATAGCTAATTAGGAAGTGGTTCATGGCGGGTGTGGCAGTTAATTAGGGATTTGAAAAAGAAAAATTTTGATAGGGGGGTTAGGTGCAGGCCAGACCAATTACCAAGTTTCCTTTCTTAACCAATCAGGTGGCTCTGGGCAGCCAATCAGATTGAAGGAGGCCACACCAGAGCTGGGCTGTTTGGGGGCCATCTTGGATCACTCGATGGGATGGGGAGGAGTGAAATACCAGGATGTGGGACAAAGGTCACTGACCCTGGAGGATAGATGTTAGTCCTCCAAGCGGGCCAGACAAGCCTCCATCCCTGGAGTTCTTTCTAGGACTCCCGTCACTATGGTCCCAAGGTTAGAGTGGGAGGGGTAAGAATAGGGTAAAACTTGGATAGAGTTCAGACCTGTACCTGGGACAAATCTCCACCCAGGCCCCCTCTAGGTCTTTCTTCGGGACTCCCAAATGATCACCAACACCTCAGGAGTAAATTGCCATGTCCCTCTCCCATTTTTGTGGTGCTGAAATCAAACTTGGGACCTCAGAGACTGCAGAGCAGTACTCTACCAACTGAGCTAAATCCCAGCCCCATATTTTCTACTTAGTCTATCTAAAATCAGCTATAGAATTGGAAAGCTGTGATTTGAGGGAGCAAGGAGAATTGTGGAAATGATACTTTTGTATTATTTCTGATTCACTTGCAAAGATGCAATTTTATATAAACTTCATTTTAAAATACTTCATTATTTCAGTGTGAAGTTTAAATGACAAAAAATACACAATTGAGCCAAGTGAGTTTAGCAATAATTTAGATATTGAATTGTAATATAAACCAGTTTGCATTCTACTATTTCCATTTTTTTTTTTTTTTGGAATTATCATCAGCTTTCTCATTCCTTTATATTGTTGTCTGCTATTTACTATGAAGACACTGCATTGTACAGCCTATTTGAAATCCATTTAACAGTGCTAGCAGGGTAACAGTTCTCCTGACAGGCTCATAAATACATAATGCCAATCTCTGAAGATTTTCCCAGTAAGCAAATCACAAAAGAAATGATGTAAGAAGAAACTGATTTAAGAACTGATTTTCACAGTAGAATAGTAAATGAATAGTGAATATCCTATGATTTCCTAAATATATTTAAAAAAATACCTGCACAGATTTTTCTCTCTCTTTCTCTCTCTGTCACACACATATATGCACACATACGTACATGTACACATAGCTTATCTGCAGGAAAATAGTATATATCAAATCACAAGTGTTCAACTTTACTTAAAATGGCCTCACTAAGGGAAGTAAAAGTAAAATGTCTCATCTAGAAAAAGAGTAAAATTGGGAGGAGAAAGGCAAGTAAGTTAGTTCTCCCTTGCTAAAAAATTAAAGCAATGAAAAAGAAATGATAAGAATAACATTCTAGACTGCTTGTGCATTCATTCATTTCCTCATTCAACAAATATTCAAGTGGACATTTTGTGCCTGGGATTTCACTAGGTTTCAAGTGTATAATGGTAAAAGATAATGTTCTCTCTTCAGAAATAAATAATCAGAAATAACAATGGCATCTAAAGAATGAGGGAAGCCTCCAAGAGGAATGAATACACTTTTGTTTTATGCTTTCTCAGATGTATTTAACATATTACATTTCTTCCTTTACACTGATACTTTGGCTGCCAAATAATCATATTCTGTGTACGTAGTTGTCCAAAGAAATATTAGAATTTTCCTTAAATTTACACTGATAATTTATTATTTATTTTTATAATTAAGGAATATGACTTAGCTTTTTAATCTGTAATCATGGTAGCTTATGTATTTTTTACCTAGTATTTACTCTCCCATCCACTTCCCCACACAATGGGAGCAATATTCTTTACCACATTTTCAAAGGGGTTGGCCATTTAACTTTCTTTGGCCAATGGAAGGTGAACAGATGTGATGTACCACATCCTTACACAGGTTGTAAATGTGCTCATCTCATTTGGCTTGGCCTTGTGAGCTTCTGATCTCTGCCAAAAGAAGAGCTTTCCCCAGAAAGTTCCTGATTAAGAGCCCTTGTAGCCCAGCAAAGCTGCAGACAACTCATAGGCCTGTGAACATTAAGTAAATCTTTTTGAAAAATGTGATGTTACTTAATTTTTTTAACTTTTAGTTGACACATAGCCATTATACATATTTATTGGGTACAGTATGATATTTCAATACATGTATATACCATGTAAGGATCAGATCAGGGTAATTGGAATATAAATCACCTCTATGAAATAAATCTTTATTAATGTAAGCCAAATTTTAAGGTTGGTTGTTACTGCAGCAAAAATTGACAGTCAACTTTATAATCATACTTGTATGGAAAGCCAGAAACAACACAAACAAAAGACAGAGTATTTGAATTGGCTTTCAAAACAAAAAGAAGCTAAAGTTATACATTGTGGAATATGCTCTATTTATATCATCCTTAACATGACTGCTTTCTTGCCTTTTAGAACCAAAGTGTACATACAGGAGGCAAACATTTAGGAACCAGGCAATAGCCTACAGGTATGTCTATGTGTCTACGTGTTTCTGTAGTTAATACATATGTGTCTGTCATGATTTGCCTTATATTATAAAATGTAAAAGAAGAGTACATCATTTTTTATAATAAAACTTTTACCATCATTCTAATTCAATTCATAAAAATTCATGAAGACAAAGACTTTCACCTTAATAAAATAGAATTTAAGGCTTCTCAAATGCCTTAGACAGAATTCTCTGTTTATCAAAGACCATAGGAAATGAAATAAACAAAAGAAACTGTTTTATATGACTACAATGGTATATAATTATACACCAGAGATGTGTGGTGATAAAAAGAATAACAATATCAGACATTAGTAATTTCCTCATTTGTAGCAAGGTTATAGTTCAAACACAGAAAGGTTACTGTGCATTAGTAGAACCCCAAATTTGAAAAGTATCTATGAGTGACACTCATCTGTGTGTGTGTGTGTGTGTGTGTGTGTGTGGTAATGGGGATAAACCCAGGACTTTGCACATACTACACAAGTGCTTTACCACTAAGCTACATTCCCCAGCCATCATCTGTATATATTTCTGCTATTGTCACTATACAGAATGTATACTATTGTGGATATTTGGCTATCTCAAACCAGCCTCTCTGTTCCAAAATTAATTATGTTAAAGAATTCTATGCGTGAGTGGAGAAAATGTACCCATATAAATCCAAATGACGTTATACCATTTGTAGTGTATTTTTATATGTTTAAAAACATGCATAAAGGCAGGATTTTTACAAACTGAGAGATGTTTTCCAAATTCTAGTAGGATTTAAACTTCCTTTCACAGAGACACACATTGGCTCATTCCTCCACTGTCTGTTATTTGTCATCTAAATGAAAATTATCTGTACAGCTGATTTTTGCTGCAGTTTTCACTTAACCCTGCAGATGCATTGATGTATCTTTATTTTGTTGACATCTTATTATAAACAAGCCCTTTTCTTGTTATATGTATGGTGTTACTCCCATGCCTATATTAACTTACATTAAAAGGAAGAGGGAAACTAATTGCAATCAAAGGAAGCATCTGTAATTATCCCTCCATGAGTCCCTGTATCCCTGTGTCCAATTTGAGTTTGAATATTTGCAGAGGTATAGGAAACAATCATCTGAAATATAAACAAAAATATTTTCCTAAAGTTCCCTGAATCAAAAAGAAAAACTATGTTTGGGATACATTCCCCAGACTGACTTGAATTCCTTGGCCTATTCTAAGTGAACCTGTAGCCAAACAAATGAAGTTTATGGTCACACAGCTGGAGACTTATTTCTTTTCAATTTATAAAAATAAAACCACAGGTGATTGTGAAACAGTTGATCTGAATTTGCACTTACAGCGAATAGGTAATGAATTATTTCCTCTATTCTCTGTAGGTACTAAAGAAAAGCACTTATCATGAATTTGTCATATCCTGAATGTATTAGACTAAATATTAAGGCTGAACATGCTTTTTTGAGAGGTCATTTTGCCTGTTCATTGCTTGATTTGTTCCTTCACCCTTTTCTTCCTGTATTTATTCATTTGTTTAATAATAAATATTTATGGAGCTCTTTCTGTGAAGTACTAAGTTCAGGGAATACAGTGATGAATAAATAAACACAGGAGGCGCTCCAAAGACAAATCCGGATCCTCCTCAAATTCACTCAAGCATTTATCCATGTTTATTTCCAACACAAAGAACAATGAAAAGAGTTAAACAGACATGGATTTAATTTGTACTTAACAGCTGGGTGATCTTGAGCCAGTTGTTTAAATTCCCAGAGCCTGAATTTTCATAACTCCTGTCTATCTCAAAGAATGATAGAATGGATTGCAAAGATCAATATAAAACTGCCTGTTTTCCTCCATCACCACCCCATGTCTCACCATACTCCATGTGTGTTAGGTCCTAGGTGTATAAAATGGGTTGTTGTTGTTATTGTTGTTGTTGTTAGGTGCTGTTGAGTGGGTATCTGACTCATAGCGACCCTCATATGGTTTTCAATGTCTGACTGTTTCGGGATTGCCTTGGGAGTGGATTGCCAGGTCCTTCTCCCATTTTTGCGGTGCTGGGAATTGAACTTGGGACCTCAGAGACTGCAGCGCAGATCTCTACCAACTGACACTTAAAGTTTATACATTGTTTAGATCTCATCAAGGGTCCCCCTCAAAAATCTCATTTTCCCATGGTTTTCTTTTTTATTATCCTCTTTGTCCTGTATTTTTTCCTTGTGCCTAATGCATTCCCTATAACCATACATTTCTAACTTTGCTATTTTCTAAAAATTTGCATTTGTTTTCATGATTGTCTGCAGTTTTTCATACATACATACATACTTCTCTTTAAACTTTATTTAACTTTGATTAACGTTTTGTTTGCTTGTTCAGGGACCTAGGTCTTGTAGTACCTTCCTATACCATCAATTAAATTAAGCAATTCCTTACATTACCTGATGTTAGGTGGTGGGACATGGAACATATAAACTCTCATCTGCCTGTGTAATTAAAACCTTGGTAATTGGAAATGTTTATATTTAGTAATGTTTTCTCTCTTTTTCTCTCTCTCTTTTTAAATTAGTAGCATTTTTTTCTCAGTTTTTTACACATGTACATACCAAGATGAATATAAAATTTACATTTTTAATTCAATGCAATGCTGTTAAAATTACTTAAATGAGATAAAGTATGTGAAAGTACTCGATAAGCTTTTAAGCACCATATATATATATATATATATATATATATATATATATATATATATGACACAATCATTTCAGACTACTACATTATGTCCCTATTCAATACTAGAAGGCCATCATCAAATTCCCATTCTAATTTCCAGGATGAATAATCCCAATTTGTTTTAAATTTCCTCCTTAGTCCTTTAATCATCTTTGTATTGTGTGACTTTTCTCTGATTTATCATCCAGCTTGTCTTTGTTACTATGATGTCCTTGCAAATGAACTTTATAAAATAAAATCTTTTATATGAAAATAGGATCTGTACAAACTGTGTCTTATTACAAATCCAATAACAATGCGGAAGTTTCTTAAAGGTACTCTGTAGAGAGAAAGGGGCTTTAGAAAAGGATTCACATATATGTTATGGATACTGTTACTTAGTATTTATATTATTTGTAACTTTAGCTTCTCTAAACCCTTATTTCCTATCTACAAAAGAGAGGGTAACCCTCCTGCAGCTATGTTCAGTGGCCCTAGATAAAAGTGATGGACACATTTGAAAACATGTGGGAGTGTTTTCAGTCTTCACAATGACTGAGCTAGTTATGCTACTTAATGAGGGGACTGGGTTGGGTGGGAGAGTGTAGGGAGTGACATAAACACCTGGCAATGCACAGGACAGTCCTTCATAACTAGACATTGTCCTGGCAATGTTAGTAGTGCTGCCACCAGGAACCAGATAAAGCTGCACCTCTCATATCTCCCATAGCCCGTTTAGCTCAGTTGGTAGAGCGCTGTGCTGCAGTCTCTGAGGTCCCGAGTTCAATTCCCAGAACCGCAAAGATGGGAGAAGGACCTGGTAATCCACTCCCAAGGCAATCTGGAAACAGTCAGCCATTGAAAACCCTGTGAGGGTTGCTATGAGTCAGATACCGACTCAACGGCACCTAACAACAACAACAACAACAACTCATATCTCCCTCAGATAAATGAGTGGGCACTAAATGTCAGGACAGGGCTGCAACATTCATAATCCATGAGATTTTTATGCCATGTTATAATAATTTTAAAATTGTTTCCTACAAATATCTGCCCAAATCAAATCTGACATTTTCCTGCTGTACAGGAAACATCTTAAATCTCTGATCAGCTCACCATCTGGATTAGGAGATTTCTATTAGTGACTTTAGAAAAAAGCTAGCTGCTTTCCATTTTTGTACACATTTCTAAAGTATTAGTTGACATTACTCAAATCAAGCCATATTCCCAATGGTAAATTGTGTCAGATACTATTTTACATGTATATTTGTTAGTCAGCTTTCTGTTACTGTAACAAATACTTGAGATAAATCAATTTATGAAGAGGAAAGGTTTATCTTGGCTGACAGTCTTGGAGGTTTCTGTTGGTGACCAGTTGGCCCTATTGCTTGGGGCATATTGTAGTACAATACATTATGGAGGCCAGCATGGTGGCACACACCTTTAATCCCTGTGACTCAGGAGGCAGAGTCAGGAGGATTGCAAGTTCCAGGCCAGCAGTAGCCTGCATAGCTTTATGAAACCTTATTCTCAAATACAATGTAAAAAATGGGCTGGTGGTGTGCTTCAGTGGTTGAGTGCTTGCAAAAAGCATGCATGCAGCCAAGAGTTCAACTCTCCCTTACTGAAAAACAAAACAAAACAAAACAACAACAACAAAATATTATAGAAGGAGCACATACCAGAGGAATCCATTAACTTCATGATCGTTGGGAATTGAGGATTGAAAGGAAGAGACAGACAAGACAGACACCAGCATCTCACAAGCCCCTTCAAGGGTACATTCCCAATTACTTAACCCCCCTATTCAACCCCACCTTTTAACACAATCACCTTTTGGGGGACATTCTAGATCTAAACTACATCAGTATCTATTTCTTAGTCCAGCTGCTGTGGGGGTAGCCAGGTCTTGGTGGGCTCTGACAAAGTTCATATAGGTCTAAGCTGAAATCATTAAACCTTCCAGCTCTGCCTTTCACCTGTTTCTTCCTATCCCAGAGCTTTCTTTGTGTTCAGCCCCTTCTGGATGCTACTAAGGGCTGGCACCAAGATCATGCCACCTGGGAACTCAGGGGTGAGGATCTTGTAGACCACAATCAATCTAGGCTAAGATGTGAGTAAAGTGGAGAATTGAAGCCATCATCTGGCTAGTTTAGACCAATCTCTTTCTGAGATCAGTTTGGATTAATTTACAACACAGGATGATAAGTACAGAATAGGGGATAAGGTCTTCCTCTCTTCTATTCCTTCCTCTCCTAAGTGATCAGTCCTGAGATGCAGCTGGTTCTGATGACTAGGAGCACCATCTTTTGATTCTATCAATCAATCATACCATGGAGCAGCTAACACACACCACCCTTACTTTGGCTTTTCCTTCTTACTTGCTCCACTATCCTTGTCCTTAACTCTTCTTCAGTGAGATTGTATTCCTTAATGAAATAAAAGCATGTAAACTGTCTGCTTCAGGATCTGCTTTTAGGAGATCCAGGGTAAGATATGAGCAAAGTGGAGAATTGAAGCTATCACCTGGTTAGTTCAGACTAATCTCTTACAGAGATCAATTTGGATTAATTTACAACACAGCATGTTAAGTACAGGAGAGCAATCAGACTGCCAATTGACAAGTAAAATGAGCTGCCAACACTGCCCAACAATCATACTACATTTCTCTAATAAGCATGCCACTTTCCTATTCTCTGAGATATCAATTTCACAGAATCTCTAGCCTCATACTTCCTCTCCTCATCCCTATCATGTTCAAACAACCATCTGTCTTCAAATTAAATTGAGAAAGTAGAAACCATCAGGTGGGTGCTTCTCCATAATCTTATCACCAGATCAACAAACTTATCTCTACCTGCCTTCATCTCCTTCTCTCCTGTTTCATCTGATGAAGTGTCCTTACTCTTATTGCAGCCAACTCTTCCATATAGATCTCATTCCCTCTGGCATTCTCAGAGGCTTGATTCCTGTCACTTCCTCTCCTTTCAACTACAATCTCTCACTCTACTGGGCCACCCTCCTCTGCATTCAAAACATTCTCTCATCCTTACTTTTAAAGACCTCCCCTAACCTCATACTGTCCTCCCCCAATTTCTGTACCTCTGAACTCCTCTCCCAGTCAAACTTTTCTAAAGAGAAAGTGTCCTGATTTTCTGACTTACAATTCACTCCTTAACTCACTTTAATTAGGCTTCTGTCTCCACTACTTCACTGAAATTTCCATTATTGAAGTTATTAATGATTTCCCTGTTGCTCAATCTAATGATTATTTTTTAATGGCTTCATTTAAACTCAACCCCAAGCAGCAAGCAACACAATAAGCATTCTCTTCTTTCTACACACCCTTTCCTTGGCTTCCTTTTAACTCTAGTCACCTGGTACTGTTCCCCTATCTCTGTGTGCTCTTCCTCCTCTTTCTGGCTGTTCATGTTGCCAATCCTTAAGGCTTGGTCCAGGCCCTTCCTCTCTTTGCAAAATAATTAGATATTCTTGTATAGACCCAAGAATTCAACTTACACCACTTGCAGGTGACTCACAAATGTGTATCATCAACCAAGACCTTTCCTCTGACCTTTTTTTTTTTCTTTTTTACCAACAGTGCTCACTAACTTATCTCAGAATCTCAAAGGAGGAAAAGAAAAAAAAGAGATGTACAAGGATGAATACCAGCTAATATCTGCAAAATTATATATGTATTTGCTCTTTGACTTTGAAATCGCCATTTTAAGACCATCGTTTGTAAGTGAGATAATGGAGAAACCCTGAAAAAAACTGAGTGTCACCAGTAGCAAATTAGATGTACATGCTATGTTATGGCACAATCCTATACATAAATTGAAACATAATAAAAAGCTCAATTAAACTTAGCATAGAAGGGACAATTTAAGGAGTGGAAAGAAGGAGGGAAGGATCTAGCAGAGGGAAACAATGATTGGAAAAGATAGGGGGGAGGAGGGTCAATGAGGAAGGATAAAGAGGGAGAGGTCAACCTCGATGTAAACAGCACAACTTGTAAGTATTGTGGGAAAAAAGACAGAAGATAGAAAAAAACCCTACAAGAATAGCTAAAATAAAAAATAACAATAATAGCAATAATACCAAATGTTGGCAATAATGTAAATGGAGTAGATCACTCATCTAATGCTGCTAAGAATGTAAAAAGGTAGATCACTGTAGAAAAAAGTTTGGACTTTAATCAAAATTGTCATGCACATATATAGATAAACTCACAAAAAGACATGGAAGTAGAAAGGAGACGATTGGTGGGGGTGTGGGGGTAGGGGAGGAGGGTCATGAGAGGGTAAGAGGGGAGTTATATAAGCAATGTCCAATGAAATGCATATATGGAAATGTTATAATGAAACCCATTAAGTTGTACATTAAAATTTTCCAATAAAAATTAAATTTAAAAAATTCATGTAATAGAGAGCCAAGCAGATATTTTTAAAAAGAAAAAAACGTGTATATATTTCCATGAAGATATCTTCAGAATACATTGTTAAGTATGAAAAACAAAGTGGAAACGTGCATATCCTATATGGCCATTTATCAGAGAAAGAGAAGGGAAGATTCAAACGTATATTAGCACTTGTTTATATTTACAAAAAAAAATTGGATTTTCTTCCAAGTCAAGGAACCAACCAAATAACAACAACAAACTAAACAAATAAACAAACAAAAACCCTCATCAAATGAAAAACCATAGATATTTTGAATGGTTACCAGTAAAAGGAGGGCATAAGACTACAGTACAGGTCTAATGAAGTCGTACCCCACCTAATGAAGAGATCTGGAGCAAAGATTAAGAATCCTGAATGAGTATAAATTGCCAGGCCATAGTATACTGTATTAGTCTGCTTCGGCTGCATTGACAAAATACAACAAAAATTTACTTTCTAATATTTCTGAAGGTTGGAAAGCACAAGGTCAATGTTTAGCAGGGTTTCAGTCCTGGTGAGGGTTCTCTTTGTGGCTTGCTTGATTCTCAATGCTGTCTTTCCTCTGTACTTGTAGGTGGGGGGAGGGAGAAAAAGAGAAAGAGAAAGAGAGAGAGATGGAGGGAGAGAAAGAGAAAAAGAGATCACACTGTTAGGTTAGGGCTCTAATATATGACATTAGTGGGGAGAGGCACAAACATTGAATCTGGAGCATGCACTGTGTTTACTGACTATCTTCAGATTGCCTAGAAGGAGCAAAATCTCGGTTATAAAACCTAAGTGAATCCTGAAAGAGTAGAGGATGGGGTGAGACCTGATTATGCAGCTTACTTGTGCCCTCTGGTCTTGCTTGTGCTTGATCCAAGGTGTAATAATTCTATCTTATGATGTATTGCTATGGGAACTGCCCAATTTTATGACTTGATGGTTCTAACACAATCCAGGTCATGATGGATGGTTCTTAACACCTGGTTACTTAGTGTCCTATAATCACTCACTCCATATACCACCATCTCACAGGACCAGTAGCCTGCTGGGAAACTTTTTCTAGAGATATGCAATTCTTTACTGTAGATGCAATATCTTTGGTCTAGAAGTCCAATGGCCAGCATTGTGATTTTCGCAAAATAGCATGCCATAAACTCTATAATTTTTTTCCATCAGTGCTAGTTCAATAGTATAAGGTCTGTAAAACTGTGGCCTAAGTGGCAGAATTGCTTGCATCATAGAATCTGCTACAGAGCCCTTTATTCACGGCCCCATTCAAAGATTTCATGACATCCAGTATGAGCAATATTCCTAGATGTGGTATATGTTGCCTTCAGAACCCAAAGACATCTACCATGTATTGTGCTTCCATTTTTATTGGAAGGTGCATTAATTTGTCTTTTGCTTTGGAAGAATGTTTGGGAATGTGCCTGAACACTTGAACTCTAATAATTTTACTATAATGCCAGGTCCCTGAATCATAGGGTTTATTCTGTATCCATTGGAGTACACATTCCCTACAAATGCTTCCATTGTGTAAAACAACCTTTTGCTCATTTTGCCAAATCTGTACCATGTCATGATTGTAATGGATTAATGTGGTATTTTGCAGAACCTCCAGAGAGTCTAAATCTTTTTGGGCTATTAATGTCAGGCAACAGAGGAGTTAATATAACCCTGGTGGAAGAACTTGCAAATTTATATAGTTCTACATTTCATGTGAATAGATTTTGATCCTTTTTCTTGATGTGGCTAGAAAAGAATACATCTTTCAACTTAATGGCCCTGTATCACACACCTGAGGCCATATTAATCTGATCTAATACAGAGATCATGTCCAGTGTGTTAACTGCAGTCGAAGCTACTGCTTGGTTGAGTTTGCAGTGGTCTAATGTCATTCTCTGCCTGCAGCCGTACCACTGTCGTGTCCAATCTGGTCAGATCTCAGAAGCTAAGCAGGGTTGGGCCTAGTTTGTACTTGAATGGAAGACCACCTGGGAACACCAAGTGCTATAGGCTTGGGAGAAGGACCTACCAACCCACTCCCAGAAAACAATCAGCCATTGAAAACACTATGAATAGCAAAGAAGCACAATAATAGTGTTTTCTCTGTTATACATAGGGTCACTATGAGTTGGACACCAACTCGACCCCACCTAACAACAACAACAACAGCATCATTTTCTAGCATCCATCATCTGGTTTCTGTAGAGAATATACTGAAAACATGGAAATGTGGTAGGGACAATTATTCTTGAGATCCTTAAAAATGTTGCAGGTCCATTTCATCCTTCCTGGAATACAATGTTGTTTCTACTGATATTGGGGATAGGGGTGAGACAGTTTCAGAGGCTTCTACTTGGACTTCCTTAGAATTACATTTCTTAGTTCATTGGCCATGGTTAATCCAAATGCAAGGTATGTAAATTTCACTTATACATTCACAGATTGAAGAAATATTTGCAGGGTAGATGCACAAACATAGCACATTGATTTTAAGCCAGACTGACCAAGAAGCTGCTTATTATCTGGACCATTTTTTCATCTGCTCTACAGAGCAGAAGTAATGATGGCACTGGTTTTCTAGGTGTCTGTGTTAGGTACTCTAGAGAAAAAAATGCTAATAGAGTGTGTGTGTGTGTGTGTGTGTGTGTGTATTTTGTATATATGTGGAGAGGCAGAGAGAGACAGAGAGATAGAGAGGAGAAACTAATTTTAATGGATTGTCCCATATGACGGCAGAGATTAACAATTCCAAATTCTGCAAGGCAAGCTGGCTAGAGACCTACTTAAGAGTTAATATTGTACTTCAAGTCCAAAAGTAATCTGGAGGTAAAATTTTTTTCTCTTAAGTCCTTCAACTGATTGGGTGAGGGCTACTGAAATTAAGAAGGATAGTTTGCTTTTATCAAGGTCTAAAAAATTTAAACTTTTTTCACATATAAAAATACCTTCACAGCAACATCTACACACGTGCTTGACCAAATACATACACACCATAGTCTAAACAAGTTGACACATAAAATTAACCATCATAGTATCAATGTTAAATGTCAGGCCTTGTTCCAATAGTTTTCAAAATGGATTGATATTTTCTTTCCCTGGTATAAAGCTACCCAAGTGAATAGTCATAAGCCCCTTTGTGAACTGACTAGGAGATTTTGAGTATATTTTCTGTGGTGTTTCAGGGACATGTTTTTCCGGGAGGTAAATCAATTCCTCCTCTAATCATATTCTAGTTATCAACTTGTTACCAAATGCATTCTTTCCTATTTATTCTCAGATAATGGGTAGAGTTCTATAAAGTACTTATCTTCCACAGTGAGCAAATGCTGACCTTTCTCAATAGAGGGTGCTAGAAGTATTGTGCAGGAGGAAGGTGTTTCTTTTGCTCCTAGTAGCTGTGCTGTTGGTCACTGATGTGGTCAATAGTGTTCTGCCCCGGCCATGCTTCCAAAATGCAAAGGCCCAGCCTAGCCTGATAATCATCACCCCACAGCCCTTTCCACACAAGCTTATGCCCCTCTAAACTTCTTGTCCAATCAGCACCCTATCTCCTGCTTGTCCCTACCTGTCTGCCAGAGGCTTATCTCCTACATTACTGGCAATGGTGTGACCTTCCTGATATGGACACTGTGTTCTCCAGGCATTTCACCTATACTGGCACCTGAACCCCTTCTGCAGGCCTGCCCTCCCCCTCAAAGACATGTCTTCCTCATTGCCCAGAAGCTGTGACCACCTCTAGCCTGGAAACATCACCAAATATCTGCCATTCAGTGCAACTATATCTTCCTCAACAAGATCTGAGTCCCATCCTTCAGGCCAGAATTCCCCCACTTACATGTTTGTCTTTCCTTAGGTACTTTTTCTCATTCCTTGTATCTTCTTCTTGCTCTTTTATGATAGCTTAATTATTCTTTGTATAGAGTAATTTTTTAATTTTTATTTTATTTTTTTAAATTTTTTATATTTATAGCTTAATTATTCTTTGTATAGAGACCATATAGCTTAATTATTCTTTGTATAGAGACTTAATCTCATTTTTATGCCACTGAATTGTTTCTGTCTTCTGATTGGACTCAAACTGATATAGGATAGGAATGGCCTCTGAATATATGCCCCAAAAGTTATGATTTGGGGATTGATTTGACCATGTCCTGGGCTTGTGTGCAGGACTGAGCATATTGCTAATGGGAAATGGGATGATAGTAACTTATGGATGCAATGGCATCACAATTGTTCAAGTTGTGGTTGACTGATTTAGTGCCAGATGAGGCATACGCCTTGGAAATTCAAGTGACTACTGTGCCTGCCCAGTATGATGAAATCATAAGTATAAGGATCATGATAGGGAATCAAATTTTTTTTTAGAGCACTTCAGTACTTACAGAGAGAAAACAACAAATTCAGCTCCAATAACTTTCGGCTCTTCTATCTATGAAAGTAGCTTTCACTTATACCCTCTGCATGCACACATACTTAGCCACTGGTTGTGGCTTGCTTGGGCTCCACAGGGTTGCTTCCTGCTTGCCATGTTTGGCCCTGAAAATCAGAGAGCTTTCCATCATCCAGGGCTGCAACTGTACCTTCACCCATGAGGTCTGAAGACATGTACTTATTGATCCTTCCTTGAGTTCCCTCTCTTTTAAGCCAGACTGACCTTAAGTATATTTACATTTTATATCATAATATATATATATATATATTGGATCTTACTGGATCTTATTGGATCTTATATATATATATCCATAATATATATATTTATATATATATACAATATATATATATATTGATAATTCTATATTGACCCTCCCCTGTTTGAATCACTGTATGGTCTCTAAGTCCTGATTGGACCCCAGGTTGAAACAAACAGTGCCCAGCACAGGTTCAGAAGCTGATCAAGGAACTGTAAATTTGTTTGAAGCAACAGTAACTGCCTGTTTGCTTTTTTTGGTCACAGATACAAGGAAGTCCTTTTTGTGGCTGTGTTCTATTAGCCATGTTGATATCCACGTAGGTCTAGGTCTGTTGGATGACAGTCCAACTTTGCTCATCTTTGTGATAATTGTAACTCCCTGGATTCTGGTGGTCAGACTCGGCCTTTGAACTCATCCACCTGTCAGGCTATCAATGAGCCATGTTCTCCTACTTCTCCTACTCTCAACCCTGGCCTTTAGAAGGGAGGCACAACTAAACTTCTTAGTGAAGCTGATGCTTTTCTTGCTGAAATATTCCTGATGGCCTTGGTAAATTGTGTGATCTTTGGGGCTTTTGTGGAACAAAATCCTCTGGTGGGTCTTTTAGCCTCACATATGTCTGTTCCTTTTTATTTTCTGCCTCTGCTATTTGCCACAAAAATTCAAACATTTCAACTTATCTCAGAATAAACTATTTCTTTCTTCCACCACTTTAGCAGTGAATTTGCACTGTCCCCTGAGTTTCTTGAAAGGGTGTTTAGTATCTCATGAGAGTACTCCCAAGTCTCCCTTATTCCGTCTTATGTTCCTTCCCCCTTTGATAAAATGTCCTAAAAATATAGACCCTCATGTACTCCCCTGACTCTATCTGAGCACACTAATTTTTTTCCTTTTTTTTTTTTTTTTTTTGAGATAGGGTCTTGTAGCCTTTAACTCACAGTCTTCCTGCCTCAGCCTCCCAAGTACTGGGATACAGGTGTATACCACCACACCCAGCAAGGACATACTAATTCTTACAGCTCATGTGGAGTACACACTTTATTCCCCCTTCTCAGGCTCAGCACCAATCCAGCCAGGTAGTTCTACATCTGAGCTTTCTATTACTATAAAAACATACCTGTGGTAATCAACTTATAGAGAAAAGGGGGTTATTTTGGCTCCAGTTTTTGAAGTTTCAGTCCATGAAACCCTGACTTCTGGTGGTTAAGCACCACCCATTGCTTTTAGTCCTGAAGTCCTTTTAGTCATGAAGCAGCAAATCATTGTGGGAATCTGTGGAGGAGCAAAGCTGTTTACCTCATGACTGGGAAGCAAAAGACAGGGAAAGAAGGGTCTTAGAATTTCCTTTGAGAGCACATCTCCAATGAACTAAAATCTTCCAGGAGACCCCACTTGTTAAACTTTCTACCATCTCCCATTAGAACCATGGGGGAGGGACTAAGCCTTTAACACATAGGTTTTGGGGGATATGTAAGATCCAAACTATAGCAGGGCATGGTGGTGCATGCCTGTAATCCCTGCGGCTCAGGAGGCAGAGGCAGGAGGATCGCAAGTTTGAGACCAGAGGCTGTCTGCATAACTTAGTGAGACCCTGTCGCAAAAAGTACAAAAAAATGGGCTGAGGGTGCAGCTCAGTGGTCTGACACTTGCAAAACATGCAAGAGCAAGGCCCTGAGTTCAAACCCCAGGACTGCAAAAAAAAAAAAAAAAAAAAGGTCCAAACTATAGCATTCTATTATTCCACATAACTATTGACTTGGAATCTCTGGCCAATTGCTGTGTGGAGGTCTCTAGTGTGTCTTCTTCCATTGAGTGCCAGCTGTTAGTAAGGAGGAGTAGACCACTTTTGCAGGCTCTGAGAAGTTAGGTTAGTTCAAAGTATCACTCAGATACTCATTCCATGGATCAGGATCCCAGGTTTACCCAGTCAAAGCCCTGGCATTGACATAATAGGCTTTTTTGGCTAAGTGTTCTGTTATCTCTGAGCTAGGAAACTATTCAATCCTGAGTTTGATTTTTCTTCTGCTACGTGCTCTAAGGCCTGCAGCTCTAGCCCTGTGGCATCCAATCCCATCAGATCTTGGAAGCTAAGCAGGGTCGGGCCTGGCTAGTTCTTGGACGGGAGACTGCCTGAGAACACCAGGTGCTGTAGGCTTGGGAGAAGGACCCAGCAACCTGCTCCCAAAAATCAATCTGCCATTGAAAACCCTATGAACAGCCCAGAAGCACTGACAATAGTGTTTCACCTGTTGTATGTAGGGTCACTATGAGTTGGGTACCGACTTGGTGGCACCTAACAACAACAACCTGTACTATAGGAGATAATGGCATCTTCCAAAGGTACTAAAGGCCTTCACAATTAACTTTGCATTGTTAACAGCTTTGGCTTTTCCTTATCCTTTCGAAGAATGGAAAGAGAAGCCAAAAGGAGAAGGGGCAAAGGTTATCATTTAAATTAATGGAATAACATGAACAGAGCTGAAGAGACATCTTCAATCCATCCAATTTATGACTGTAGCCTAGAGTGAGACTTGCAAGGTGGAGGGGAGAGGAATAGACAGAGATTATTTGGGAGAAGTAGATCATGAATATTCTCCTCACACATTTAATGTAACAAAAAAGATGAACAAAAGGAGGCCTGATGAAATTGGGATATACTCACTGACTTGAAATGGTAGTTAAGACTATACAACAGTAATGGAAGGAGTGCTTATAATATGTTAAGTGAAAAAAATCAGAATATAAATTTATATTTGTATACATTCTAGGAAATAGTATCAGAAAGAAATATACTAAAATGTGAAAAATGATTATGATGATGTTATATTTATAGGCTGTGTTATGTAACATTCTTGAGTCTTAACCACTATGTGTGTTGAGCCACTCCTAGTCATAGTAACAACAACAACAACAAGTTTCACATATTTCCAAATGTTTTGGTTGAAAACCACATGTGGACCTACAACCAGGAATGGATATATGAAGGCAAACGTTTTTTCTTTCCCATAATTCTTGGATAAAGCACAGTCTTTCACATGTAAATCAGTTGCAAAACAAAGCAAAACAAAAGCAATGTAATATAGTAAAAAGTACAAAAGACTGGGGATGAGATCTGGGATCTTGATTTTTCTGTATTTTAATTAAGTCCCTTAATCTCTGTGGGCTTTACCTGGTTATAAAATGAGGCACTTGTCCTAGATCCACAGGAGTCTTTGCAGCTCTAGAAATTGATGATTTTTATGCATTAAGGGAACAATTTTGCTAAGGTGACTTCCTTCTGTGTCAAAAGTGGATAGAGTAGCTTTGGAGCTTGTGAATTACAGAAGGTAGGAGTTCAGATTCTATCTCCCTTCCTCCCATGTAGATACAATCAAATAATCCAAAGGTCAGGGTGACAAAGTTTAGGAAGAATTTAAATGCTCTCCTGAGTAAACAAATGGAGATTTTTATTGGCTTACATGAGCTCTCTTGTTTCCTTGCTGTTTTAATATTCTTTTGCTTTCCTCGTGAATGATGTCTTGAATATCATGCCACAACTCATCTGGTCTTCCATCATTAGGGTCTAATGCATCATATATGTTCTTGAGATGGCCTCTGAACTTGGGTGGGATATACTCAAAGTCATACCTTGGCTCTCATGACTTGTTCTAATTATCTTCATTTTCAATTTGAACCTACTTAAGAGTAATTGATGGTCTGATCCACAATCAGTACCTGACCTTCTTCTCACTTCGGTTATTGAGGTTTTCCATTGTCTACTTCCACAAATGTAGTCAGTTTGGTTGCTGTATGTTCCATCTGGTGAATTCCATATGTAGAGTCACTGTTTGTGTTGGTGAAAAAATACATTTGCAACGAAAAAGTTGTTGGCCTTACAAAATTCTATCATGTGATCTCCACTATGATTTCTGTCAATAATGCTATATTTTCCAACTACTGAGCTTTCTGCCTTGTTTCCAACTTTTGCATTCCAATCCCCAGTAGTTATCAATGCATTCTTATTGCATGTTTGATCAATTTCAGACTGCAGAATCTGGTAAAAATCTTCCATTTCTTCATTTGTGGCCTTAGTGGTAGGTAGATAAATTTGAATAACATTCATATTAATTAGCCTTCTTTGTAGATATATGGCTATTATGCTATCACTGACAGCATTTTACTTCAGGACAGATCTTAAGATGTCTTTTTTGATGCTCAATGCAACCCCATTTCTCTTTAAGTTGTTATTCCTGGCATAGTAGACCAAATGATTATCTGAATTGAAATGGCCCATACAGGTCCATTTTAGCTCACTGATGCATATAATGTCAATGTTTATGTGTTCCAGTTCACTTTTGACAATATCTAATTTTCCTAGATTCAAACTATGACATTCCACACTTCAATTATTAATGAATGTTTATAGTTGTTTCTTCTCATTTTGAGCCAAGCCACATCAGCAAATGGAGGTCCCAGGGGCTTTATTTCATTCTTTTCATTAAGGTCAACCCCATATTTTTTTTTTTTATTAGAAATTTTTAATGTACATCATAATGTGATTCATTTTGACATGCTTTTCGTTGTGACAATTTTCATATATGCAATTTGAGAAGCATTATTCATATAGGTTACCCCTTACACTCCTCTATGTTTCCCCCCTCCCCCCTTCCTATGTAAGTTTCCCATCCAAGTCTTCTCT
>VMDO01004328.1:60850-127196 GCA_007922755.1 Pedetes capensis | reverse complement strand
CCCCCCCCCCCCCCGCAAAAAAAAAAAAAAAAAAAAAGAGAGAGAAAGAAAAGTGAAGTTAGCGTCCCGGCAGGGCCGGGAGCTCCGCGCTGTCACCCCGCCCGCGGGCCCGGCCCCGCCGCGACCTCCGCGGCCCCGCGCCGCCCCGGCCGGCCTGCGCCGCGTGTCGGCCGCCCCCGGGGGGCTCGGGTGCCCGCGGTCGGGCGCAGACTCGCGCGTCCCCGGGGCCGACAGGCAGGGCAGGGCCGGGCCGGGCCGGGCCGCCCCGCAAGGGCGCGCGGAGCCGGAGCCGGAGCCGGGCGCGGCCGCCCGCAGCCCCCCGCGCGGGGTCCGCCCGCCGCCCTCCGCCCGCCGCCGCCGCCTTTGTGCCGCCCGCCCGCCCGCCGCTGACCTTCGGCGCCTCACCTTCGTCCAGCAGCCGCTCCAGGTGGTTGAAGATCCCGCAGAAGTTGGGCAGGCTGCTCATGAGCTTCTTGTCGTTCATCAGCTGCATCAGGTAATCCGGGCTGGGCTTCGGCTTCTCCTTCGCTTCCATTTCCCCGACCATATTCCAGGCTCCGCAGCCCGCTCCGCCCGCCGCCGCCGCCGCCGCCGCCGCCGCCGAGGGAGGGGCGGGCGCGAGCCCCGGCCGCCGGCCGCTCGGGACGCCGCGCCCCGCTCCGCGCCGGCCCCCGCGCCGGCCCCCGCGCCGAGCCCCGGGGCGGCCGGCCCCGCGCGCCCGCCCGGCCCCCGCGGGCACTTTCCCCGGCCGCCGCCGCCGCCGCCGCCGCTCGGGCCCCGGCGCGGCCGCCTCGCGAGGCCGGCGGCGCAGGCGGAGGCGCTCGGGCCGCTGCGCCGAGCGAGCCGGGCCGCTGGCCGCGGTCGGTCCGGGGGGCGCCGCGCCGCCCGCGCCGCTCGGGCTGTGCTGCTGCTGCTGCTGCTGCTGCCGCCGCGGCGCTCCGCGCTGCCGCCCCGCTCCGACTGCGCCGCCTCGGCCCCGCGTCCGCGCCTCACTCACTTGGCGGCGGAGTTCGCCTCAGTTCAGGCGGCGCTGCCGCGGGGGAGGGGCGGCGGCGGCGGCCGGGGGCGGGGCGGGCGGGGCCGCGCAGGCGGCCGTTACGGCCCGGCGGCGCGCTCCCGCCCCCGGCCTGCGCCCGCCCCTCGCGGCGCGGCGGGACGGAGCACGGGCCGGGGGTCGCCGCCCTTGGGGGCGGGCGGGAGGGCGGGCGCCGGTGCGGGGCCGAGGCCGTTCCCGCGCCGGGGCCGGGGCCGCGGGCGCGGTCGGGCGGGCGCCGAGGCGAGAGGAATTCCGGGGGGAGTCGCCCGCGACGCGCCGGCGCTGCGCCCGCCGCCGCCCGGCCTCGCGGCGTCTACACCCGCTACTACAGTTCTCCTCTCTTTTTTTGGAAACCTCTCGTCCACCTTCCCCGCTATCCCCACAGAGGAGGTTTTTTTTTTTTTTTTTTTTTTAACGTCCTGTTGCTTCAAGGGGGACTCTCTGGGTGGGCGTCACGTGGCCCGACACGTAGCCGTGGGGCCGAGAGCGCGTGCGCGCGTCGAGGCCGGTGGCCACGCCCCTTCCGAGGGTCGCTCCGCCCCGCCGGGGCCGCGAACGCGCGCGGGGGAGGGGCGGGCCCGGCGCGCGCCTGCGTGGGGGGCGGGGCCGGGGCTGGCGGCGATGGTCGCTGCCAGCGGGAGCCGTTCTGGCGGGATCGGATCCTCGCTTCACGCGAAGCCCGTGGGGCGGGGGATTGGGGGAGCTGGGCCGTCGGATCGGCTGCGGTGCGGGGCTGCGAGCGCGGGAGACTCAGAGTCCCGAGTGCGGCGCGGGTGGGCGGGGAAGGACCGCGTCGGCGTCCCGGGCCGCGCCGCATGGCGGCCGCCGCCGCGAGATTGGGCGGGCGCCGACCCCGCGGGGCCCCCGGGAAGGCGCGTGACGGCCGCCCTGTCGTCGCCTCGCGCCCTGCGTTCCGACGGCTCCCCCGGCGCCGGGAGGCAGCCCGGGCCCGGCCGGCCGCGCGTGCGCACCCGCGGGCGGCTCCGGGCCCCAGCGGCCCCACCGTCCCCGCGGCCCGGCGCGCGCCTCGGGCAGGGCGAGCTTGCTGCCGCATTCCGTTATTCGGATCGCGGACTGAGTTAGAGGCGAGCCGCGCTGGGCCGCGTGAGGGGCGTAAATAATGTCGGAAACGCTGGGCTTCGCGACGGCATCGGCGCTCAGCGACTGCACGAAGGCGCAGTGTGCAATAGAGAGCGCTTACGACGACGGGCAAAGCGGGGGTCTCGGAGGCCAAGCAGGGTCGGCCTGGTTAGCACTTGGATGGGAGACAGCCCGGGAACACCAGGAGCTGCAGGCTCGGGAGAAGGACCCGGCAACCTACTCCCACCCCCCCCCCCCAAAAAAAAAAAAAAAAATATATATATATATATATATATATATATATATATATATATATATATATATCAGCCATTGAAAACCCTATGAATAGCAGTGGAGCACTAACAGTACTGATTTGTGTGTTGTACACAGGGTCGCTATGAGTCGGACACCCACTCGACAGCACCTAACAACAACAAAGCAAAAGTCAGCATTTTTACAGACCTGAAAAAAGAATCATACAGTGGGAAACAAGTTTTTTTTCATACAGTAGAATGGATTTCAAAGATTCGACTCGTTTGGGAAATAGTTTTATTTCTTTTTTAATAGTATTTTAGTTTTACTTATTTGTGAGATACAGAGTGATAGTTCAGTTCGTATATACTGTGTGCGGTTATCATATCAGGATTGTGCAGTTGTATCAGGATTGTTAATGTTCGTTTGTGAAATAATTCTCTGATCTGCAACAATAAAGTAAGTCCAGTTTAATTTACAGGCGTTTCAGTCACTAAATCTGCACCTGCATTTTGCGTATGCTTTATAATGTGTTGCATTAAAGGGTAGACAAATATATTTAATATCAACCATTTCAGGAGTTATATGTGGCTATAATTTTCTGTACATTATGTCTTAACTGTGTTTTAACTGTAAACTTGTTTTTATTAAACTTTGCTTTACACAAATTCTGAAGAGCACTCGTAAGTTTGTGTTGTACTGAATGTACTCAAGGAATTTCAAGCAAATACTCTGAGTGGCCACTAGTTTCTGGTGTTTTCATTTAAAGACCACTTTTTTCTTTCTTTTCTTTTTTTTTTTTTTTGGGTGAAGTTACTTTGGAACTGGAATTGCCTGGATGGATAAAATTAAAAACATGAAACTCTCAAAAATTTTTAATTCCCCAGCAGCCATTACGGTTCTTAGAGCCATGGAATATTCAATTTCTTAGTTATCTTTTTTAAGGATGAATTATGTAAAGGCAAGGAATAGTATTTTGATCTACAAGCCATTGTCTCTAAGTAATGTAAAACATGCTTCTTCAGAACCTATAAAAGAGAAAGGTATTATTTCTTATACCTTATAAAAAGATTTTGATGCCTAACTATTCACTTGCTCTGCCTGTGTAAACGATGGAATCCCCTTTCTTAGATGGTTCACTTACTAAGCTCCTAGGCCTTGTGCTGTTTTACCTATAGATCACAATTAATCATCAGTACAACCTCGTAGCTTAGGTTATAGTTTTCTCCGTTTTTACATAGGAGGAAACCCAAAGAGAAAGAGGTGAAGTAATTTATCCAACACAACAGCTAATTCGTCCTGAGTCCAGGATTCAAATCCAATTATATTTCATTCCTGAGCCCGTATTCTTTATCTTTTTACCAACTCCATCCTTAAATCCGTGAACCTTGTAACAATGTTCCCTCATTTTTGGCCTGTAGAAACTGCATTTTCATAAGGCTAAACTACTTTTTATAATCTAGGTGAAACAAAGAACAATGTCAGGCAATATTCATTTCCCATGTATCAATCCCTTATGGTTATATCATTTGGTAATACCTAATATGTTACCTTTACGTGTGTGTGTGTGTGTGTGTGTGTGTGTGTGTGTGTGGCCACTTCACTTAGTTCTTCAGTGGTTTCCCTGCACAGATACACACACACACACAAAAAAAAACAAAGACCTTACCAAGACCCATGAGACCCCACATGACCTGGCCCCCTCCACATCACTGCCCTTCCCCCTGCTCACAAGGCTCTAGTCCCTTGGAATCCCTCTTGACTCTTAAACATGCCCGGCATGCTGAGCTACACCCCAGGACCTGGTACTAAGTGTTTCTTGCCCTTGGAAAGCGTTCCCTAACTATCTACGAGCCCAGCTCCCACACCCTCAGGTCCTACCAAAGAAGGCCTCCCTTAACACCCTGTGCAAACAGTGCATGCTTGCGCCCTCTCACCTCCTCCATCAGGCTCTCTGCTTACCCACTTTTAACTATTTCTGTAGCATGTATTTCCACTTGCCATGTCATAGCTGTGAGTCACTTGATTTGCCACCTGCTACCCTATAGTAGGGGCTGGGATTTAGCTCAGTGGGTGGAGCGCTGCGCTGCAGTCTTTGGAGTTCGATTCCCAGCACCGCAAAAATGGGAGAAGGACCTGGCAACCCACTCCCAAGGCAATCCCGAAACAGCCATTGAAAACCCTATGAGGGTCACTATGAGTCGGATATTGACTTGATAGCACCTAACAACAACAACTCTATACTAAGTTCCATCATATCACGGACTTTACTTTCTTCCTTTTGGAATTCTCTACACCGGGGACAGGACATGCTACACATAGGCACTCATTACATATATGTTCAGAAAGTGTCGAAATATTTGTTACATACCAGGAAGTCTGAACGCCCTTACCTCATTTCAGTCCTCATACAAATATTTGAGATAGGCATTATTAGCTATATTTCAGAGGTGAGATGGTGGATTGCTTAAGAACAGTTAAGAAGTTGGTGGAGGTAGACCAGGTCTGTAGGGGTAGCGTCTGTCCTCGGAGCGACTGACCTATCCTGAGTATCCACAGCCTCCATCATTTTTCTGTCTCACGCATCCGCCACAGCACTTTAGGTACATATTACAGTGTGAATTACCTAATGTGCATAAAAACAATGAGGAATACAAAAATTCTTGGGATGCATGACTTGCCTTTACAAAGCATAAAATTTTAGAACTTGATAAATGGGAGAAGGACCTGGCAGCCCATCCCGAAACAATCAGCCATTGAAAACCCTATGAACAGCAAAGAAGCACTTTATGGTGCTGGGCATGGCATAGTGTGGGGGAATGTTTCGTTTTGTTGTACATAGGGACACGATGAGCTGGACTAGACTTGACAGTGCCTAACAACAACAATAATATGGACTCTTTAGTTATACATTATTGCCAACATATCTTAATATTGAAAATATACTACAACATCCTTTGAATATTGTATGTATGGGGTTAGCTTCAAATTGAAGATCATTGTGGTAGCTTTTTCACTGTGAAAAACTGTTATGTGCTACGTTAACACTAAAATTGGTTCCACATTCTAACATCAGTAATAAGCCAGGAATGGAAATACATTTCCTATTTTCTTAAACTTCATTCATTCTATTTGCTTGTTGCTATTCCTGACATTTCAAATTGAAAATTAGAATTTGCCACACTTTTGTCTTCATCAGTTCTTACAGACACTAAAATGTCCCGGGGACTTCAGATTTAGTGTTTGTTGGCTTTTGGTTGCAATGTTCTTCTAAAAAATCTTAGTCTTTAGTTTTCCCTGAAATGGAATGGGAAAATCCTCAGAATCTTTAAGAAATAATCATTCTCTTGTTGTCTTAACAGAGTTCTTGAGTTTCCTTTTAAATTGTGAGATAGCTTATCCGGGGCTGTTCAGAAGATTAAAAATGGCACATTCTGCATTATCAAATATGTTGTATACCTGTCCTATGGAAATGTATGGCATTAACCTTAGGACACTTACTCAGCTGGGAGTTCATAGGATGAATATTTGAAAATTAATTGCCAAATAAAGCCTAGAGACAAAAAAATTGTAGGAATGTCCTCACTACCATTCCCTACCCTGAGAAAGAAGGGGGTTTGATCCCCTGGTTGAGGGAAGAGAAGTGCTGGGGCAGGGCACTGACAAAAACTTAGCAAGTGGAAAAGTACCCGGCTGTAGCAGAGGGCTTCCCATTGATGACAGGCTCTGGTTGGCCTCCGGTGTCAAGCTACAGTGTTTGTAGAAGAAGGGTCTTGGGAATTTTTTATTTTAATGCAAGGAAATGAATCAATCAAACAGTAACGTGGATTCCTTTTAGTGAGGCATATTTATATCCTGTAGAACAAATATAGCGTTTGTAAATGAAGGGCCGCCCTGCTTTCAGCCACTCTGATGTTGTGCTGCTTTTTAAACCACTAACCCGATACTGCCAGACGTAGTACTAACATTTAGTTTAAACCACCGCACAGCGGTTAAATGTTAACTGATGGTGTAAGATTTCCACTCATTTGACCCGAAAGGAAACTCTAGAAGTGAAAACACTCTCAGCCAGGATGCAGGCCCTTGTGCCACGGAATCTGACCTCCATTCCATGTTTAAGCAGAATCTTCAACTAAAAAATAACTGTGTGTTAATTGCAAAACTATGGAGTGAACTAAAATTGTTCAGGGTTTTGTTTCTTCGTTTGTCTATTCATTGGTGGTACTGGGGCGGGGGTCATGGAACCCAGAGCCTCACACATGCTTTGCAAGCCCTCTTCCACCGAGCTGCACCCCACATCCCTTTTCTGTTTTTTATCTTGAAACAGGGTCTCAGTCTCCCTAAATTAGGCAGGCAGCTCCTAGCATCCAACCTGCAATCTTCCTGCAGCCACCTCCCAAGTCACTGGGATTACAGGCGTGCGCCACCCACCTGGCCCTGTGTTTTGTTTTGATCAACTGTCAGACCAACTCATAGTCTTAATTTCGGTAGTGTTCCTCTGGACTGGGTTAATTTGATGTTTTTCAAGATCCAGATCCTTCAGTGGTTAGGTTTTTTTTTTAACATGTTAAAGAGTTATCATTTGATTCATGGCCTGCCTTGGTTTTAAATAGCTAATGTCGGTAAACATTTTACAAACAAAGGATATAACTAGTCATGTCCCAGACGTCTAATCAGATGCCATCATCCTTTAACGTCTGCAGCCGTACCACCCTGCATCAGATCCTGTTCCGGAAGCTAGGCAGGGTCCGCCTGTTTTAGTCCTTGGATGGGAGACCGCCTGGGAACACCAGGTGCTGTAGGCTTGGGAGAAGGACCTGGCAACCCACTCCCAAAACAGTCAGCCATGAAAAACCTGGAATAGCGGAGAAGCACTGACAATAGTGCTGGGTAGGGAACAATGTCAAGTATTGTTTCATCTGTATGAGTCAGATCCGACTCAACGGCACCTAACAACAACAACATTATTCTTTATCACAATTTAATTTAAAGACCAAATGTATTTTTCCATTAATTACTGTATATATGTAGCTTCTAACCTGAATTCCCAGTGGAACCAGGGGAGAGACCAAAAAAAAGATTGACATTTACAAAGCCCTGGCATCCAATCCCGCCTAATATCCTTAGCTAAACGGGGTTGGCCTTGTTAGCCCTTAGATGGAAGACTGTCTGGGAACACCAGATGCTGCAAGCTAGGGGGAAGGACCTGGCAGCCCACTCCCAAAACAACCTGCTATTGAAAGCCCTGTGACTAGCAGAGAAGCCCTGACATACTGCCAGGCATGGCCCAGTGTTGGGCAGTGTTTCATCTGTTATACACAGGGTCCAACTCAAGGGCACCTAACAACAACAACAGGAAGTATCAGGCACTTAGGATATAATACACACAACAGCTCTGAGTTAATAATTATTCTTGTTTTACGGTTGAGGAAGCCAAGCCTCAGAGGGTTAACCAGGTAATATGACTGCTGTCCTATAGTAGGTAAATGTTGGGGAAAGTATTTACATCAGACCTTCCAAACGCCAAGTGACTTCTGTAAATTAAATTTGGATGCCCAGGAGCTATGTCTTTCAGTGACTAAAATGTTGTTGTTGTTGTTAGGTGCTGTCCAGTCGAGTCCGACTCATAGCGACCCTATGTACAGCAGATCGAAACACTTCCCCATTCTGTGCCAGGCAAACGATGTTATTTATGTTTAAGTCCGTTGTTGCAGACACTGTGTCAATCCATCTGGTGGAGGGTTTTCCTCTTTTGCATTGACCTGCCACTCTCCCAAACATGATGTCCTTCTCCAGGGATTGTTCTCTCCTGACTACATGTCCAAAATACGTAAGACGCAGTTTGGCCATTCTTGCTTCCAAGGAGCACTCTGGTTGTACTTCTTCTAGGACAGATTTGATGGTTCTTTTGGCAGTCCATGGTATATTCAATAGACGTCTCCAGCACCACAATTCAAAAGCATCAATTCTTTTTCTGTCTCTCTTGTTCAATGTCCAGCTTTTGCAACCATATGATACCACTGAAAATACCATGGCATGAGTCAGACGCACCTTCGTCTTCAATGTGACATCTTTGCTTTTCAATACTCTAAAGTGACTAAAATAGCTGTCATTTTTGAGTTCCCCTTTTCTCAATAGTCCAGGCAATGGTGATGTTAGAGCTTTCAAACAGTAAGCTCTCATATCTAATTGAAATACTGCTGGTTTACACAAAGAAAAGATAGCTGTGCTGGGTATTCTAAAAGGCCTCATTAGTTCTTTCCTAACGAGCTGTGAAACACTGAGCAGGTAACTCGGTCCATCTGAAGGTTGAGCTAGGTAATCTCAGAAGTCTTGAAGTTCTGAATTCTCTGATTCTGAATAAAACATCTTTGTTAAGATGGGCAAATTGACGTTGTTATAGTTTAAATTCTGTGTGTAAGCTAACCCCATGTACAGATGAAATGCATTGTAAAATCTTTAGGTGTCCAATTTTGTTCTCATTGAAATTTTTTTTTTAATTATATTTAAGGGCTTTTGTTTCCTTCTGTTATTGTTGTTGTTGGGTGACATTGAGTCATGTCCGACTCATAGCAACCCTCATAGGGTTTTCAATGGCCGACTGTTTTTTGGGGATTGCCTTGGGAGTGGATTACCATATTCCTCTCCCATTTTTGCAGTGCTGGGAATCGAACTCAGGACCTCAGAGACTGCTGAGCGGCGCTCTCCCAACTGAGCTAAATCCCAGCCACTTTTGTTTCCCTTAGGTAGTATAATACTTTTAGCTGGAAATCACATTTTTCTAATTTCCAAAGGGTTAAAACTCAATCTTACGGAGTTCCCCACTGTTGTACAACAACACAATACAACTTATCAAAAGGGGAACGTGAAAAACCTTCACAGAGAAACTTACTATAGATCGTACCAAAGGTTTAGTGAAGATAGAACCCGGGACTTATTCCTCTTTCAGTTTTTAAAATGCTTTCTTGACAAGTAGTCCACTTTCAATAATCACTTGTTTGAATAAACAAAAGGAAAAAGATACAAACGCACACTTGGAATTAGAAGGAGACTAGACAGCTGTGCTGGGAGAAGGGCCTGGCAACCCACTCCCAAGGCAACCCCGAAACAGTCAGCCACTGAAAACCCTATGAATAACAGAGAAGCACTGATAATAGTGTTTCATTGTTGGACATAGGGTCGCTATGAGTCGGATACCGACTCGATGGCACCTAACAACCACAACAACAGACAGCTGTGTAAGCTGCTCACAGCAGTGTGTGGAAATTGAAAGTTTTGTTTTCATTCAGTGACAGGAAAAATGAAAGGAGAGTGAGGGAGGCTCGGTATTTGACCCTGGACGTTCCAAGTCTACAGTGGCCCAACGGGTTTTTTGTTTTGTTTTTGTTTGTTTGTCTGTTTGTTCAGCACTAGGATTAGACACAAGGTCTTGGGCCTGCTGGGCAAGTGCTCTGCCACTGAGCAACATCGCCAGCCCTTGGTTTTTTTGAGACAGGATCTCACAGACTGTCAGGCTGGCCTTGAACTGGCAATCCTGCCTCCACCTCCCAAGTGCTGATGTTATGGGCATGCACTACCACCCCTGGCCTGACTCAGTGCTTCTTCAGAAGTATTTTGGAGTATGAGCAATGTATCTCAGCAAGAGGCAACTGGGCCCGAGTATCCGCAGTACCTGGATCTACAACAGATCAGAAAAGAAATTACCTTTAGTTTTAACATTAAAGGTGCTTGTTTACAGTGAGGAAATTGTCTCTAAATCACCTTCACTTCATTATTTGTGTGGAGGTAAGATTAAAAGCAATTATTCATAGCCCTGCTATTCAAGCAGCATGGCTTTGTTGTTGTTGTTGTTAGGTGCCATCGAGTCGGTATCCGACTCATAGCGACCCTCGTAGGGTTTTCGATGGCTGACTATTTCAGGATTGCCTTGGGAGTGAATTGCCAGGCCCTTCTCCCATTTTTGTGGTGCTGGGAATTGAACTTGGGACCTCAGAGACTGCAGACCGGCCCTCTACCCACTGAGCTAAATCCCAGCCCCATCAGCATGGCTTTATCAGTGTTTAAATGTTGAAATATTTCCACACCACTCAGCAAACGGTCACTGTGCCGAGCCAGGCCCCGCAGCTCCCCTCCCAGAGCCCCTGGGACTCTCCCCGTGACCCAGCAGCCACAGGCATAAGGCCCAGCCCCCTGCTCCCTCCGGGGATGGCAGACATGCCGATCCTAGCAACTGTTGAAACCATCTTTCATATTACTTCCGTGTATACCAGCCTCTTTACATACTTAGAGAGGTATTTTATTTCATATCTTCATGTCCAGTAAAGCTGGGCTTACTAGTCTTTACCAACTGCAATGAAAAGAGATAACGTGTTTGTCTGCAATACGTACAGGCTTTTTGGGCACGTATCCACACTTAGAAACAAGGTTAATGAAAGTCATGTTTACCGTGTTACAGTGAAATGCCAAAACCCTCAGTGTTACTTTCTCATATCCCTCCCCAAGTAACACTTTAAAGAACAAACCATCGCCGGTACTCAAAATTGATTAATCATCCCTGTGATAAACTCATTATAATTCACATCGACGAATGTCCCTCTGTCCTGCCTTCTCCATCCTTTCTGGCCATTCTTGTTCCTATGCTGCACTGCACGGGGACCTCTGGGGGAGCCAGCGTTTACTATTTCCTGATTATTCTGTCTAAGCCAATCTGTAAAAATGTGTCACCTTTCCATTTTATAGATCTTCAAGGGTGACAGACTTGACTAACTGGCATGAATTACCTTGTATTTTGCTGAATGTCCATCGGTAGTAAGCATTGTCTTTGTTGTTGTTGTTAGGTGCCATCCAGTCGTGTCCAACTCATAGAGACCCTCATAGGGTTTAAATGGCAGATTGTTTAAGGATTGCCTCGGGAGTGGATTGCCACGTCCTTCTCCCATTTTGTGGTGCTGGGAATCGAACTTGGGACCTCAGAGACTGCAGAGCGGCACTCCACCAACTGAGCTAAATCCCAGACCCAAGATTGTCTTTAGAAGGAAATGAAATGCACCATGGTAAAACGAGTTACACTTTTTGCCTAACAGCTAGAGAATGTGTGCCCTATATTTATAGTGTGAGCCTGGAATTAAGTAGTAGTGAGAAACTGCGAGCTAAAACTGTGACAGACTGTGGGCTGAGGCTTTCCCTGGGACACCAGCATTTCTGTGGCCAGGTACAGTGATCAAATGAGCAGGCAGGGAGGAGGGAATTAGGATCAACTGTTAGATCATGAAATCAGAAAAGAGAAAACGGACTTGCATGGAGGAGTTGAAAGACAGTCTTGTAACTCTCCAATCAGCTGACATGCCAGTCATAAGCCACCACCTCCTCTAGTTCCTTTCTGGGCGGCCAGGCCATTGGTGGGCAGAGACAGCAGGCCCTTCTCTGGCCAGGTCCCTGACCTCTGAGGACCGACGTCCAGACTTCACTTTTTCCTCTATCTCAGCTGACCAGATTTCAACACCACAGCGGGCCCCACGCCAGATTTCATGAAGGCACACTCGCACTGGGTCACAGGGCCTCAGCCAGGCCCTGTCCCTTGGGATGAGGATAGGGTGAAGCCACTAAGTCTAAGGCAAGTAAGAGACACTCTAGGCTCAAGCCAGGGCCACTCATCAGTGAGATTGCTGGGGAAGGAGGCCCCTCATGTCTACGCTCAGACAATTGGTTTGGGCCCTTTAATACATGCTTCCCTCTGCATTGTGAAAATAGGAGCTAATAATACCTTCGCCCGTGACGTGGCCATCTGCCAAGGTTACGGACCTGTTTCTCTCAGGCTATGTGGGTGGATTGTCCTTAAATCCCCAACCACCGCTCCTGAATAGTGAGCTGCCAAGTTCAAGGAGCAAGAGAAGCAGCAGAGGAAGGCCCGGGTGCAAATCTTGGTCCTGCTACTTACCAGGAACTCCATAAACTCTCTGTGCCTCTTTTTTTTCTCAACTGTATAATGGGATTTGGCACAGTTGGTAGAGCGCTGCGTTGCATTCTCTGAAGTCCCGAGTTCAATTCCCAGCACCGCACAAACAGGAGAAGGACCTGGCAATCCACTCCCAAGGCAATCCCGAAACAGTCAGCCATTGAAAACCCTATGAGGGTCGCTATGAGTCGGGTACCGACAAGACGGCACCTAACAACAACAACAGCAATAATGGGATAGTACAATGTAAAGATATTAGGATTACGTGAGTGCGTGAACTTGAAGGGCCTCACAGAATGCCTGGGACATGCAGTAAGCTCTCAAGAAGCAACATCTGTTTACAAACTGTAAAGAACGTGATCTGGATGGGGCTCAGCTTAATGCATATGTATATATGAATACTTGTAAATATTTCTATGTACATTGACATTTTAGCCACAGGGCTCAAAGTATTGGGTCACTGGTTTTTTGCCACTTCCAATGGCACAGGCCATTTCCTGTTCCCGGTCCTGCTGACAGCAGGAAGTAAAAGGACAATCCGATGGACAGCAGCCTGGACCCTGGGCTGGCCGTGTTGTCAGCAGCACCAGCAGCTTCTTGGAGGCTGACCAGAGGCCTCCCTGACCTCCAAGGCCGGTGTCCAGCAACTCTGGAGTAGCAGGAGAAAGGGAGAGGCCACCTCCCGCCTGCCCCTGCCCTGGAAGTACCTGACCTGGCAGAGAGTGGAGGGGCTTGGGCGATCACGTCTTCTGGAAGGTCAGGCAGGTGGCCAGACACTGTCCTCCAAGACTGGCCGGAGCTCGCCATACCACCCGCATGGATGCCACCATGACGCTCAGGCACAGATGGCTCTGGACTGACCCATGGCTTATGTATGAGGGGCCCAGGATGGGCTGCCTTGAGTGAGTCCAAGGGTTCCATGGGAGCCCTGCCCCAGGGTGCCCCAGCTGCTAGGACAGGAGGGTGAAGGAGGCCACGGGGCATCCCACGCACCAAAGCCACGCTGCCTTCTTACCTCACCAGACATTTGGTCAGCAATAGCAACAAGCCCACTGTTTTTTTGTTTGTTTGTTTTTGTTTTTGTTTTTGTTTTTTTGTTTTTGTTTTTTCTGTTTTTTTTTTCCAATCAGATACCATGGGAAAATCATTCTTGTTTTGATAAACTTACTATCTGAGAGAGGCATAGGAGGGGATAAAAATATCTGGACACTAACTAGCAGGTGGTTCCTGCAAATTCCTTTCAGTAGATCACACATGAAGCAGGTAGACATCCAGGACTCCCTGCGGTCCCAGGCCTTCCCCGAAGGCAGCTTCACCCATCTGCCCCTTCCAAGTCTCTGCTCAGACATAAGACTATGCCTTCCACTGCCCCGCCATTTGCCACCGCCACCAGGCCTCCAAAAACATTACCAGTGTAGCCCGAACTTTCCCTCTGTGGTTCTCGAGGTATCCAAGTCATTTTCAAAGTGCCATTTGAAAACAAAAGCCAGGACACATGTAATTAAATCAAGGTGGCTAAAAGTTTTAAAAAGAGCTTTCAAATAAACAGTTTTGAGACTCAGTTCCGATTCTGGCTTCCCAGGGAATCGCATACCACACTGTAACACTAATGTTGACTGGAATTTTCATTTGCATCACGTTTTCTGCTCCAAGAGGGCCACGCTGTCCATAGATACCTGGAGACGGGATTCAGCCTGCTATCATGGACACCCTAACCCGACAAGGGACTTGGTAGGAGTTCTCCTCTGGAGACCTATGTTCACAAAAATGGTTTTATTGTAACTTGTACACAAAGATTATGCAATAAGTAAGGGCAAGGCTACGGACCACAGCAAAAAGCTGTTACAGCAGATTTCCCCACAGCGACATCTTCGTCACACCAGTGAGCTGTGGTCCACGCAGTAAGTGACACAGTCTGGACTCAGTGCAAAGCCCTCCCTCCTGGAGCTTCCTGCCCCCACCCCAGCCTCAAGCCCAACAGCTTTTCCCCTGGCCTTCTCCCATTCTCTGTGTCCTCTGGGGGTCCAAGCACGGTTTCTCATCAACCCCAAGGTCTCTCCACTCGGAGTCTCAGAGGAGTCAGGAGTCACTTTAATCATGAAACTTGTTGGAATAGCATGGTAGGGCTTCTTACTTCTAATTTATGCAGCTCGGCACCATAATATGGACATTCCTTAACCTCGCTCTTTATGTCTGTCATTAACCTTCCTAGAGGAGGCAAATTTTGTTAGCATCTTCATACAGCTTGTTTACAAATAGCTAACATGAGATTGCCTGCAGCTGTAGCTCTATGGAATCTGATCCTGTCAGATCTCGGAAGCTAAGCAGGGTCGGGCCTGGTTAGTACTTGGATGGGAGACCGCCTGGGAACACCAGGTGCTGTAGCTTGGGAGATGGATCCAGCAACCCACTCCCAAATATCAACCCGCCATTGAGAACACTATGAACAGCAGAGAAGCACTGACAATAGTGTTTCTCCTGTTGTACATAGGGTTGCTATGAGTCAGATACCGACTTGATGGCACCTAACAACAACAACAACAACAACCACATGAGATTGGTCATTATTGACCCTTCAACTGACATTGTATTCCATAACCTAAAGTTGCCTTTACAGTGTTCATTCGCGATGTCCATTCTGGTCAAGGCAGCAAAGGAGGGTTGCAGGAGGGAGAACAGAGTGATTACTGGGAAGTTTTGTTTTTCAGGTTCTAAACATGAAGGCACGACTTCTCACTCAAGAGGCAACCTGAAGCCTTGGATCTAGGGAGAAAATTTGCACGCTAATGAAAGCCCACAGTTTGTTCTACCTGGGCTCTATCTGCTCAACAACCAGCAGCTCCTACGCCCCAGCAGTTCCAACCGAATAGTCCAGCAACCAGGGTTCACCCTTGGCAATGATTAGCCTCTGGTGGTTTCAGCCATCAAGCACCTGGTTCTCCAAATCCTTACCAGAGAGGTTTGCAAGGCTCATAGCCTTTGCTTCCTGTTTTAGTTTAAATTGCAGTGATGATTAAGAGGTGAGTGCACAGCTTCCCCCAAATGCCAGCATGACTTTCTACATGGCACGGGTCCTCGCTGGGCGGAGAGTCACGGCTAGGAGCATCCAGAGGACCGCATCCATCCCTATATGCAGGCGGCTTTCCAGCCAGCTGCCATGCGCCCAGCCCTCTCCCCCCCTGTTTCCCTTCCTCCTCAGTGAGCTGGAGCACTGGGGGACCCACTTCTTTCCAGCTCTTCCCGTGCTTTCTCTACCAAGCCTCTTATCCCAGGGCCCGGCCCCACTGCAGAGCTGGACACGACTTCCCCAGCCTCTCCGCATCCCTGCCACCTCCAGAACAAGCACAGATTAGCACAAGGACAAAGGCGTTTCAGTTACAGAAAGGTCACAGCGTCTTAAAAGTTACCAACATTGGGAAAATTACAAGGTTGCTAAAAAATCTCAGAGCGCTACCAGCCCCGGTTCCCAGAGCCTGACCTCATTTACATTTCAGTGGAGACCAGGGCCAACCACTTCCACCATTTCTCACACATTTGTAGGAAGCTTTTGTGTCCTTGGGGGTTCCTGGCGTCTTCTCTGGCTGCGCCTAGCACTTGGGGAGTCCAGGCCCAATTCTGGACGCGTTAGCGGGGAGACATTCTCCCTCCTGCGGTTCAAAGGCTCTCCCTTGGACACTTGGCGGCTTGTTCCGCTGTTCCCTTTGCCTCCTGGTCCTTCAGGGAATACCTCCGGGTTGAGGTCATGGGCATCTGCCCTCATTGCCTCTCACCTCAGAGATGTCTCCTCTGGGCCCTTGTTCAAGAGCCCTGCAGGTGCTTTCTGGGCACCTACTGGATGCCTGTCTTCTCTGACACAGAGCGGGATGGGAGTCTCTGTCACTGAATTTAAGTGGGCCCTGCAGGGTCAATCGAGCATGATAACCAGAAGCTCTGTCTCTGCTGTCAGGGGCCAGCGTCATCTCAGGAAGCCTCTTGGTTTCTCAGCTGCAAAATGGGAACACCGCTAATACATACTTTACTGTGTCATGTTGTTGTTGTTAGGTACCGTCAAGTCGTGTCTGACTCATAGCGACCCACATAGGGTTTTCAATGGCTGATTGTTTCGGGATTGCCTCGGGAGTGGACTGTCATATCCTTCTCCCATTTTTGTGGTGCTGGGAATTGAACCCAGGACCTCAGAGACTGCAAAGAGGTGCTCTACCAACTGAGCTAAATCCAAGCCCACAACTCATAGAGACCCTTGTAGGGTTTTCAATGGATGATTGATTGGGGTTGCCTCAGGAGTGGATTGCCAGGTCTTTCTCCCATTTTTGCGGTGCTGGGAATCGAACTCAGGACCTCAGAGACTGCAAAGCAGCGCTCTACCAACTGACCTAAATCTCAGCCCAGTTACTGTGTTACAGTAAGGATAAAATGAGTCAATAGTACACTGGGTTGTAACTCAGTGGTCTAGCACTTGCCTGTCACATGCAAGGCCCTAGATTCAATCCTCACCCTGTCAAAAAAAAAATCAGGGAATAGCTATAAATATGCCCTTCGCAGACGCCTGGTATGTAGCAGTTGATCAGTAAACAGTGGCGATTATCACAATTCCTGTTAACATCCAGTGACTACTCTCAGTCTGCCTCCTCTTGTCACGCACAATGGAAGGCCTGGGGGATGCAAAGCTGAGTGATTATCTGTGCCCTCAAGAAATCTGAAGAGGACAAGTACCAAACGTTACAAAGCAATAGGTTCGGTCCTTCAGCGAGAATGTGCTTGGGATCTTTTGGAACATGGAATAGGGGCAACTAACCCCACCTCTGGACAGGAACAGGGGCAAGCTGTGCAGAGGAAGCTCCTGGAGCAGCTGACACGAGCGGAATAGGAAGAGACCAGAAGGGAGTTGCCTGGGGTGGATGGCCTTCCTGACCAGAAGAGGAGGTGAGGAGTCCCTCACCGGTGACACCTGGCTGGCTCACCAGTTGCCTGAACCTAACGCAATCCAGCCTGCCCTCTGGCCATCAGTGCTCCCCCTCCAGAGGAGCCCTCCCGGAGACACTGCTTGAGATGAGGACCCTGCTACGAAGATGACTTCTGCCAGATGACTTCTGCCGACTGAGGTTTCCCCATGCCCTCAGGCACTACTGTGTTGTTGTCAGGTGCCATTGAATTGGTCTGACTCACAGCGACCCTCACTGGGTTTTCAGTGGCTGACTATTTGGGGATTGCTTGGGGATTGGATTGCCACGTCCTTCTCCTGTCATTTTTGTGGTGCCGGGGGTTGGAACCTGGGTCCTCAGAGAGTGCAGAGCAGCGCTCTACCAACTAAGCTAAACCCCAGCCCTGGCACTACCTGGACCTTTGTGAACACCACCTCGTCCAGGCATATTGTGTGGTTATCTAATGTCAAACCCTGATCCCAGCCATCTTTAGTTTTGCAAGCTAAGGTGAACACATAGGCTGTCTTGGCCTCTGTTTCTTCTTCTTCTGTGGGATGCCCACCACCCCAGGGTGTTATGTTGTTGTTGTTAGGTGCTGTCAAGTCATGTCCAAATCATAGCGACCCACATAGGGTTTTCAATGGCTGATTGTTTCAGGATTGCCTCAGGAGTGGACTGTCATATCCTTCTCCCATTTTTGGTTGGTGACAGGACGCTGAGTTAATGCACGTGAACAGTCATGGAATGAGCTCAGTAACTGCTGTGATTACGCAGCCACAAGTACCTCTAGTTCTCAATCTAGGTGCAGCATAGTAGTGGCGAGACAAAGACTGATGGCAGGTTTAAAATTTATTTTCTCCTATCCCGGGCATATGATCTACGTCTCCCACCTCCCTTGAAGTGAGATGTGGCATGTGCTTGAGCGCCAGCCACTAGAATAGGAGCCGAGGTGATTGTACCCTCTTCCAGCCCTCGTCCACACAGGCTTCCCCTGCCCTCCGCCATCACCTGCCCTATGCAAGCCAGTTTGAATGAAGACTTGTGGAAGATGGGGTCCCATGAGGAGTGCCCAGAGAAAGGCCATTCTTCAGGACTTTCCCTTACACAGTTCTGTTGCCTGAAAAAAGAAACGTGCGTCCTATTTACATTAGCATGCACTTGGCTAGCAGCCTGGCCCGCCCTTACTGATAGAAGGAACATACACTGAGCTGGATGAAGGGTGGATCCTGCGGTGGAGTGTGAGAGACACCCTGTTGCCTGACCAGCATGCTCCTCTCTCTCCCTCCCCCTCTCCTCCTCCCTCTCCTCCTCTTGCCCCTCCCCTTTCTCCTCTTTAAGAAAGGCTCTCTTGTTTTGTGGGAGATTTTCAGCATATTTGGATGGCCTAGTGGGCAGCCCACAATGGCCAGGGCCCCAGACCCCTGGCCAAGATGACTGGCTGAAAGGTGACTAATCCATCTGACCACTGCTACCAGTCTCACTGAGCTGTTCAGGAAAAGGGCTCTCTCGTTTTGTTTGTGATCGCTGGCTAGAGAGGAAGATGTGTTAGGGATCCTCTCCGATGAGAATAACTTTAGGGATCGAAGTGGCCATAGAGCGAGTTTGCCAAAGAAAGAAGCCAGGACAAAGAAAAACAGAGCTAACGCAGAAAAACTTCCGTGTGACACCATTTGAATTCTTGCATTCATTAACGTTCGATTCACTTTTCCTAATTACCTTGGTCCATAAATCTCCTTTTGTTTAAGCTGATTAGAGCTGGCTTTCACAGTACTTAGAGCTGCAATTTACCAATTTACCAGCTTTGCCTGCTGCCTGTAGTTCCCCTGGGCTTCTGACTCAGGCATCTTTCCCCACACCCAATACCAACGCAGAGAGCCATCTTGACAATCCCATCTTCACATAACACAAAATATCACAGTCCCAGAAGGAATCAGGGGCAGTAGCAGGCATGGCTTCCACAGAGGGAGGAAGAGTCATAGCCACTCACATGTGGTCTCCACTCGTGATACTCATTCTCTGGAGGGAGCCTTGCTATGTAGGCTGGAGTAACAAGTTTCCATTAGAACTCACTCAGTAGAACCCTTCACATTGCTTTGCATTGCACTGAACTTTTATCTCATTAAAGATTTTTTTTAAGTTAGTGGTGAATTTGGGGGACATGTAAATTTTGACAAATTTCTTCCACAATGTTTCCTTGTAATAGAACTCGACCAATGGTATCTCTCTACAGTTTTCATTTAAAGCAACATAGTTGCAACCCCAAAGATTTGCAAAATGAGAAGAATGCGAATTACTTTTTACAGTCAGTTACGGAGACTGTCTTCTCAACCTTCCCTTCCATCTTTTGGTCAAATATAGTACGTCCCCCAATACTTAGTGAGATAGTCTTGTCTCAGATACTGCAAGATGTCACCACACTTTTCTCATCTTATTTTTAAATTCTTACACGTATAAACCAATCCTGTTTCAAAATGGAGGCTTTTCAAAAGGTGCTTAGCTGGTCGCTGTCATTTTCTTTCATTGCAGTGCAAACCCTGGCCGTTTGACCAGGAGGCTTGCTTTGGCCATATTCGTTCCCAGGCTTTGAGTTCAACACCACAGAGACGCCACCCTTAGGAAAGCTGACTTGTCTCCTCTCTTGAACTTTACCTTCCTTCTCCTTTTCTCTTGCTCTGTGCACACCAGCCCTTCCGAAATCATGTGCCGGGAGTCTCAGCTCCAAGAAAGTCCTTAAGAATAGTTTTGTTTTGTTTTTCTTTTTTAAAAGCATGCTCAGGCTGGTCCAGGGAGAGTCTTTGGGGCTTATGTTTATGCACAGACTTTCTGTGTAGGATCATAATTTCTTTACAGAGAAAGTTGGTGGTGATGGTTACACAAGACTGCGAATATAGTTCATGCCACTTAATTGCACAAAGCAAAAATGGCAATTTTATGTATATTTTGTCATAGTAAAAATAAACCTCGTTCCTGCTTCCTATCTTGGAAATTTGTATAAACCGGTGACTCTAGATGCATCCCTCCTACGGACGGCAGCAGACAAGAATGAAAAAAGTCCAATGAGATGGTAAAGCAATTTTGTTCCTTAAGAAAGTGCCGGGTAGAACAAAGCGCACACATCCTTTGCCAACCGTCTTTGGAAAGGGGCTCTGTTCGCTCATGCGCAGGGGGAAAGCCGGGCACCAGGACGGGGTGGGCAGCAGGGAGGTGAATGACCCCCTGGGGACCCCAGGGCTTGTGTTCGAGTTTCCACCACCTTTCATCCTTTGTCCGCTGCCTCGATTCACATGCAGATTACCCAGAGCAGCTCCCCACTAAATACCCCCTTTTTCACTCCGTTTGGAAGGTAGAAGGAGCAGCTAAATATTTATGAGGCGTTTCCCCCGGCTTCTGGCGCTGTGGGTGGGTGTTGAGGAATGATGGTAATGAATGCGTGCCTGCGCTCACCGACCCGCAACCGGGCAAAGGGAACCGCGCGCAGCGCTTTGTCTGCGCCAGCTCCGCGCGGAGCGCAGTTCCCAGGCAAGGGAAGAAAGGAGAGGGCGGAGGAGGAGAGACGCGAAAGCGGTTGCCAGGAGAGGAACAAATGGCACAGCGCGGCACAAAAGGAGGAACAAAGTTTCCTCTTTGCTTTCGGGAGTTGCAACGTTGTTTCCAGGCGGTAGGAATGCGCAGCAAGCCATGGGCGCTGGCAAACGGGAACAGGCGCACCAGGCTCTTCCCAGTGGTGGAGGAACGTGAAGGACAGGGTTTCCACACTGGCAATACAGAGTCCACCAGAAAACAAAGAATCCACCAACAATTCCTTTAAGTTGCACTTTATTCCTGTTCCTTCCTTGTAGGTTCTTCGAATGTGGCGCCCTACAAGAATCTGTTAGGGTTTTTATTGCACCGTCCATATACAACGGGGGTGGCTGTGATGGTGGTGGTTTGGGAGTGGGAGAGTTGTTTTTTGTTTTGGTTTTGCCCCTCTTTGTCTTTGAGAGACTGTTTTCATTTGCCTAGCTAAATTCCACTTTAAAGTGAACGCTTCCTAATTGTGTTTGCATGGAATTCTATCAACTTAGGGCATAGAGTTCAAATCATATTTAACTGTAGGTCATCTTTACGATATTTTCATGGAGGGAATAATATATTAGCACACTGGAGCTGACATGGAGACGTTTTAATGGCCTCACTATCACACTGCCAGGAGCAGACGTCCTTCCAGCCTTCTATCACCTCCCCAGCCGCTCCTTTCTCCTCCCCAGTGGACAGGAGCACCCGCCCCATTGAGGCAGAGATTGGAGGGCTGGGTCAATGTCACATCTGCGCAGCAGGGACAGCACATTGAAAAGCAGTTTTTCTCTTTGTTTCTATTACCCCTCAACTATTTTTGTTTTCATTCATAGATCTTAATTTACAAAACGATGAGCGTTTTATTTGTTCCTTTCAAAAATTCATTCTGGGTTCAGAAACTATTTAGCCTGGCTCTCTTCAATTGTCTTTATAGAGTGTAAAAAAGGATTGGGAAATCCTACCTCAGACCTCACCAGGGTCCAAACGAGGACTCTAGCTGAAGGAAGCAAAGAGTAAATTAAGCACACAGAAGGTGTCCCCTCACCATTTGGTGGCACACTGAACATTAGTTATTGCTTGTTAGTATTTCTTTAATGTTAGAGTAAAATGCAGAATGTAGTGTATTTTCTAGCATCCCATTTTCCTCCTCCAAAAATGTCTGGTTCCTTGATCCTTAGTTATTTGAAGTCCAGATGATAATCGAGTCTGATCTATTTATGTAACTATTATTATAATGCAAGCATTGCATATTCTTAGTTTACAGCCACGGTATCATTAAGCCAGTTTCATCTATCAAAACTAAGACAAAAAGTTCACGCGGAATTTTTTAAGTCTTTTCATCTGACCCTCTGGCAGGGAATTGTGATCACTCAGTATTATTTCATAATCATTTATTACTTCTCCCAATGAATAAGGCACTTGGCAATCTCTAAGTTTAAAGAAGACTACAGCTAGGTTTTATAAAAGAAAAAGTTAATGAAAGAGTTCAAAAAATCTTCCAAATTCCCCCTAGGAGGAAAAGCATTGCTTAGAAGCTATTTCACAAGGACATTTTGTTAAAAATCCTAGAAATTAGTAAGCATGCCCAGTAAATGTCTCCAAATGAATGCTGCATGGCTTTGATCAAAAAAATACACACATAAATTTAGTCATTTTATGCATCAATAAATACATACAAACATAGCTACTACCTTGCGATGATATTTCACTAAAGATTAATTTATATTCCACACTTCCAGCTGCTCCGGCTCTCCTGAGGACGTGGTGTCACCTCCAGGATGCCTGGTGTCAAGGAGCCACCCACAGACATTACCACGTCCACGCGGAGCCTGGGGTCTCACGGTGGCCGGCCTGCTGATGGCCCACCGTGGAAGGCCCTGGTGTGCGTGGAACAGGGTGAGGTGCCCAAGAAAGGTTTCTCTGGACTAGAAATGTGTTTCTCCCAAATGAACTGTACTTCTTAGAATCCTTTGGTTTCCGTTTGGTTGGGTTGTTCGTTATGTCTGGCTTGGTTTGGTGTTTGCTTGATGTATAGTTTACACTGGCCTGGCACTTGCTGCACAGACCAGGCTGGCCTCAGACGCGAGATCCTCCTGCCTCAGCTAGGATTCCACCACATCTGGCTTCCCTTTAGTGATAAACCTCTAACAAATGTGTTTATTTTCTGGGAGGGTGTCATTATCAGTTGTTAACTTCTGACTGAAAGTAATATATTATAAAAACCTGAGCCGGAGGAAAAAGAAAACAGAATATACAAAAGGAAGAAAAGGTCAGGCCCTTACAGCACTGTCCTAGAGCAGAACCTACTAGAATGTACTAGAATGGGGTCCCTAAAAGCTGAGGTATAGTGTTTTTTTTTTTTTTTTTTTTTTTTGGAGGGGGGACTCAGGAGGAGGCTCACATGAGATGGAGGTCTGGGACAAACTGTGTGTAGAAGTTTGTCCAGGAAAACGAAGCAAACATGAAAACTATGCTGTTTACTATAAAATTAAGACATGTTTTAATTATATTTTCCACATTATCAAGGCAAGGCAAGGCATTGATCTGCAAGGTAATTTGATAAATGCCAAAAGGTTTAGGATTATGTGTGCCTTTGGGCTATGATTTCACTGCTGGGAATTTATTCTGTGTAAATTATCATGAATGGGCAAAGAGAGAATAGAATTATTATTTGAAATGGAAAATATAGAAGAAAAGGTTATTTTATTATTATTTGATTTATTATTTTGGCTTAGCTGTAGTTTCTTTTCTTTTCTTTTCTTTTTGCGGTACTAGGGGTTGAACCCAGGACCTCGCGCCTGCATGCCGTGCAAGTGCTGGACCACTGAGCTGCACCTCCAGGCCATTTTTTTACTTTTTGAGACAAGGTCTCGCTAAGTTAGCAGACTGCCTCTGGTCTCGAACTTGCGATCCTCCCTCCTCTGCCTCCGGAGCCGCTGGGATTACAGGCATGCGCCACTGTGCCTGGCTGCTTAGCTGTAATTTCTATAATACACATGAATTAATTATAAGAAATCAACAAAAATTTGTTAAGCAAAAAATGTGTCCACAGTCAGTGAGTTCCTTCGGTGTCTGTTATCGAGAGGTCCCTTTCGGGAACTTCATGGGAATCCCTCCGGCGTGTCAGAAAGGCACAGGACCAAGAACCTGGGGGAAACCGAGCGTCATACAGTGCCTCTCCTGACGTCAGAGCAAGCTGGGGAAATTTAAACAGTCATGCTGCGCAGGTTTTAATGCATTCAAGTAAAGGTTTCTGAAAGCAGTATAGAGAGGTTTCTCCTTTGCCTTTTAAAATATGACCAACTGCACCCACGATGCGAGGGCCAAGCTCCCCCTTCTCTGAACTCGGAGACCCCCTCTCCCGTGCAGATTCTTTCTTCCCGGGCCACTGCATCACCATGGAGTTTCAGGCAAACAGACAAGCACTGCAGAACTTGGGCTTTGCTCAAACCAGAATCAACTCAATTTGTACCAAAACAGCAAGAGACAAATGGAAACATACACAGTCTTAGCTCAGAGAGGGAATATTAAAGAGCACACTCTAGCACCGCGTCTTCCCTCACAAGGGTTTATCTATCTCGTGGCGTGGTTTCTGTTCCTTGGACATTTAAAAATATTTGACCCTTGAAACCCTCACCCAACTCTTCGCAAGGTTTGAAAGCGCTGCCTATTTCAGACTGTTTGCACACTGTTCTCAAAAAAAAGGCAGACAGGCAGCCCAGCCCGGCTGTTTCCATGGAGACTCTGGGAGTGGCTGCCACACACTGGGAGACTTCCCCAACCTAAAACTTCTCCTGCCCTAAACTGAGACACGTGGCTCACAGCTGAGCCTAAATCCACACTGAATCTAAAAGTCTGCTGGCCACATGCCAGACTCCAACCCTCCTCCCCACCTGTCTTTCTCTGTTCTCTAATGCCGAGGACATGGATAGACTCCTCTGAGAAGAGGTGGTTTGTAAACAGGAAGGGACGATCCAAGAAGTGTTCCCACAACAAAATAATCACCTTACTTTCTGCACACAAATAACCGGTACATTCAGTTAAACAAACAAAAAGCAACTATTTTCTTTCTAAAATTTCTGATGAGTCAATTTAATTACATGGTTTGTTTGTATTTATTAATTGTCGAGTTGACTCTAAAATGTGAATTTTCATAATGGAAGGAAGAATTCTCGCCAGGTGACATTTTAAGCTACCATCATTTTCCAGTGATCCGTATTCAGGCAGATGGTTAACTGCCGCTAACATGGTGCCCTAAATGCTTTAAATGGTAAAGCCCTGTGGACTTCATTTTGGCCAGTGGCTACCAGAGAACCTTGGACTTCCGTATTCCCTTCCCTGAGCGTGAGCTTTTGACTGTTTTGTGTGTTGGACTTCCTAAAGCAAAAACAAAAAGGCAACTTGGAGACCAGTGATCCAGTGTCAACCTTTACTCATCTACCCCCGTGCAGTATCTCACAAAGACTTGAAAATCAGGGCAGATCCAACGTGGAGCCCACCAACCTTGGCCACGGGCTTTCAGGGAATGTTTATGTCTTTTGAAGAGTTGCTGTAATTTAGCTCTTTTGTAGCTTTCACTCCACCATTTTTGTATCTACCCTTGATTTTTCCAGGAAACCATTCAGCGCCACTTGTTGGCTCTTCTTGATTGTTAAAACCAAGTCACACAAGGGAGAAAATGAGGAATAAGTGCACATAGCCTTCAATCTTAAGCAGAATCCATCTATAAAACCATTCAGTCTTCCCAAACTATGTGAATGGAATTTGTTTGCGTAAATGTAATTCCACCAAAGGCTTCTAAACTGTGAACTAATTACACGAGCTAATTCTGGAGCGTTCCCAACGTTGATCTCTGAATTATGTATCTTCGCCTTTCTTTTATGCGTCATCTTTCCTTTTTCACAATTCATTAGGAATTAAAATCCAAAAGATACAAAGTACAAGCTATTTATATTTTATCAAGTCTCAAGATAATGGGAATTATTTTATCCCAGTTAGAATTGCAGAAGAATTATGTGATGCTTAAACCAATATTTTGGCAGGATATTACATCATGAATAATTTTAGGCTGTAATATCCTAAAGCCTTTTTGAGAAGTCATCCTAAATATATATACACACACATATATATATATATATATTGCATTTTTGATTCTCAATTTTAATTGAAATGAACCTCCACGTGCACGTGTCTATGTGTGTTTGTGTGTGTGCCCAGAAGTACAATGAGATATGGCTATGGGGAGCACTGGATATTATGTCGCAAGCCATAAGTTCAAACACTTTTCCATCAGGTACTGATGGGCAGCAGGGAAGTCATCTGAGGCCTCTCTGAACCTCAGCTTTCCCACCTAAAAGCAGAGCTAACAGTGCTTATTCAATCTGGTTCAAGAGCTTGTCATAACAATCATAGAGGTAGTGCGTGTGAACCTTTATGTTAATTACCTAAATAAGGTCCTAATGACAGGTACCGGTGAATACTGTAATTATACCAACAACTCGATATAGGATTTGAGGCAACTTATTTAACTCTGCTGAGCCTATATTTTGTCATACACGGAAGTGGGATTACTGTATGACAGACTGTGGGGATGGCAGTGATAAGTGCGATGTAACCTGGATGTGGCTATATTAGTTACGATTCTTTTTGTTTAAAGTAACATGAACTCAACTTGAAATAGTTTAAGTGAAGGAAGGATGGAAGGAAGGAAGGAAGGGAGGGAGGGAGGGAAAGGAAAGGAGGAGAGTGGGAGGGAGGGAGGGAGGAAGGAAAGAAGAAAGAAAGAGAAAAAAGAAAGGAAGAAGGAAGGGAGGAAGGGAGGGAGGGAGGGGAGAAGGAAGGAAGGAAATGTATCTACTCAAAGTGTCAAATAACCCTGGATAAACCAGGCACGGGTGGCGCACACCTGTAATCCCAGCGGCTGGGGAGGTGGAGGTGGGAGGATCGCAAGTTCGAGACCAGAGGCAGTCTGCGTAACTTAGCGAGACCCTGTCTCAAAAAGTAAAAACCTGGGCTGGGGGTGTAGCTCAGTGGTCCAGCACTTGCAGAGCATGCAAGCGTGAGACCCTGGGTTCAACCCCCAGTACCGCAAAAAAATAAAAACATTAAATAAAATTAAATAAATAAATAAATAAAAACCCTGGATAGGGCCAGGAAGCATCTGAGTCTTAAAAACCACTGAAACTGGAAACTTGAATGCTAAGATTTTTCTCTTCTTCTTGTATAGCCTTCTTATTCTCTCAAATAAACTTGCTACACAAAGCCACATAGTCACCAGCAGCACCTGCCCCTCACATATTACAACTTTGCTACAAGAAAAACAAACAAAAACTACCTTGGCTAGGTGGCCCACCTCCTCACCCAAGCCTGATGCCAGTTGAAAAGTCCCAGGAAAAGATTCCAGTTGTCAGGGCTCAGGTCAGGGTCCCTGGGTGGGGGTGACCATTAGCAGCCACTGTTTGAACCAGGTGGTTGAGGGAGAGAGAACTGTGTTGTCAAAAAGAAGAGACATGGTTTCCTCAGAAAAGAGGAGAGGCGCTCGGGCAGACAAAGCAATAAATAGCAGAGGAGTGACCCAACTCGGGCCTTCCTGTTCCTCTTCAGGGAGGGTGTCCTTCAGCTTTTTGTCAAGTGGGCAAAACCAAACCTTCCCTCGCCTTACGTGGTCAGGTGGGTGTGGGCTTCAAGTCAACAAATAGATGAGCAGGTGCGTTGCAAAGGTGAGCTAAGCTATTAGAGTTTTCCCCCTCTACTTGGGGAGAAGCTGTGATCCAAACCATGCCAGAGCATAATCTCAGGGAAGGATAGAAGCCAGAGTTACCATCACTTCCCACTTCAGTTTTATCAGGAAGCAGCACTGTTTCAGAGATTTTTCTCATAGCTAAAATTCTTCTTTACTGCCTGTTAAATTGGGCTGGGATTTAGCTCAGTGGGTAGAGCACTGCACTGCAGTCTCTGAGGCCCCCAGTTCAATTCCCAGCACCGCAAAATGGGAGACGGACATGGCAACCCACTCCCAAGGCAATCCTGAAACAGTCAGCCATTGAAAACCCTATGAGGGTCGCTATGAGTCGGACTCAACTCGATGGCACCTAACAATAACAACAGCAGCAGCCTGTTAAATTACACATGAGTCTTGCTTGGGGTGATCCCTGGAGGGTTTGCAATGAACAGGAGTGTCCAAACTTTCGACTACATGGAGTAAAGAGGAATTGTGTTGGGCAGCACATCAATTATATAATATTGTTAATGCATAAACATAATAAGGGGGTCACGAAGGAAAGAAACACCCAAAACACCCGATGTTAAAAAAGGTTGTGGGGCCGCCTCACCAGGCAATCCCGTACCGCATGTGGCCCACGCTACAGGCCAAACACGCCTGAAGAGGAACATAAGTTATAAAAGCCACCATTTGTTGCTGGCATGGGGCTGGCTGTTCAGAGAACTGCCTATGGGGGCAGTGGGAGAGGAACGACATGGGCACCAATTTGTGGATGCTCTGCACGCTCCCGTGTTCCACCTGTTGCTGGCAGGTCCACGTGCAGTTTCCCATTCATGGGCAATTTTCTCTGGCACCTCTTCTATACTGTGGGACTTCTGTCTGTTTGGCAGTAGCTGTGCCCACTGTGTGGAGTCGTTTGTGGCCCTAAGGTCGGGGACTTCCATCCCAGGCTTCAGTGACTTTGATTTGCCAGCGGACACCCGGCCTGTGTGGGTGCCATAGGCCTGGACGGTCTCCATCTGCCTCTCCTCACCCCCCGCCGGGCCCATCCCATCCTTCAAGACAGCTTGAGAGCCACTGCCCGTGCTGTGTGTGGCGTGGACCCTGTCCTTCATTACGTGCGAACACGCTCCCAGTGCATTCGTTGGCACTTCCCCATCCGGGCTTTGTGCATCTTATCGAGCGTTCCCTGTGTACATTTTGTCTCTCCAAAGGATTAACATCTGAGCGAGCACCACATGTCTGCAGGAGTTGGCAGCAAGCTTGGGTGCTGCCCAGAGAGAAGCATTTGACATCTCACCGCAAAAGCTGGACTCACAGCAGACAAACCTTGCCAACTTGGGTTTTCTTTCCCATCCCATCCAGGTCCTCTACCTGATGGGGAATTGGGGACCCAGAATCTGGATACATTCGCCCTGGCCTTTTTCTCCCTGGGCCTGAGCTGTGGGGCTCCAAACGGATGGCGTGCCTCCTGCACATGCTTGCAACGGGAGAACTGGAGGATAGGTGCTGAAAATAATATCCTAGGGTGAGGGCCAAGGTCACGGCCAGCAAGGGTGTCCAAACCAAGTCATAAATTAGAGTGACTTGGAAAACTGGGAGCTGAGGTACAGAGCCAAAATGAGCGGTGCTGAGCCACAGAGATGGCCAAGAGCAAAGCAAGGGAGCCGGGGCCAGGGCCGTGCTGTGGAAAGTCACCTGGAAGTTTCCATTGGAAGGACACAGGTGAGCTGGGCTCTCGGGAACAGACAGTAGCCAGAAGCTTGCTTTGTCATTTTGTAGGTCATTCCATATGTACCGATTATGGATCCCCCCCAAATTAACTCCAATCTCTCATTTAAAGTTCATCACAGATGGACAAGAAATTTGACTCTAGTTATTCCAATCCCGGGCTGGGATTTAGCTCAGTGGGTAGAGCACTGCGCTGCAGTCTCTGAGGTCCCAAGTTCAATTCCCAGCACCGCAAAAATGGGAGAAGGACCTGGCAATCCACTCCCAAGGCAATCCCGAAACAGGCAGCCATTGAAAACCCTATGAGGGTCGCTATGAGTCGGATACCGACTCGACGGCACCTAACAACAACAACAACAAATTCCAATCCCAAACGAGCCGTGATATGCATAGAGCCAATTCCAGGTTTAATTGTTACCTTTATCTGAAGAGAAACCAACCCCTACTTCTGCGAAGCCCCACAGAACATCCAGAGTACAATAGTACAGAGAAAGCCCTGGCAGCTAAGGGCACTAACACCGTCCCGTAAAGATGAATTTATGATGGCTTGCTGGCTCTACCTGAGCATGGAGGGGAAAGGGACGTGACGGTTCCATACCTTATCTAGCCATCCATACACTTCCTCCTCTTCCCTCCTCTTCCTGTTGGGACATTGTAGTACATGTCAAGTGCCATAAGATTCCAAAGGAAATATGAGCATTTTGTGGTTTTTTAAATCAGGGTCTAGTTCCAAGGCTGGGCTTTCTGTCACAGATTCAGCCATTGTACAAAAAGCTCACCATACATCTTGAAAAATAAAGCATTTCAAAACCAAGGATAATCCCAATCACTTCCACAGTGCCATTGATCTGTAGCTATAAGACTGGTTCTATACAAAGGCGAAGCTACTCGAGACTAAATTATTTAGGTTTTGGAAAACTTTTCTGACAAAAAAATAGAACACATGGCCATCCAACATTTGCACAAATTATTGTTGTTGTTGTTAGGTGCCCTTGAGTCATACCCGACTCATAGTGACCCTCATAGGGTTTTCGGTGGCTGACTGTTTTGGGATTGCCTCAAGAGTGGATTGCCATGTCCTTCTCCTGTGCACACATTATTAATTTCAATTAATTGGCAATTATACTTCCTGTATTATTTGAACTTGAAATGCCACACATTCTGGGGCAAATGTCTCTCTCCCTGTTCTGTCTGTCTCTTCCCTCTCTCCACGGCTAGAGGTGAAGGAAGGAGGGAGGGAGAAAGAGCCTCACATCCCTCACTGGCCTCAACTCTGCAATTGGGTGGAGACTCGTGTTGGCACCAGCAGATGAGAAAGATCCAGGCGGCCCATGGATAATCTGGAGCCAAGTGAACTCATTCTCTGTGCTTTGTAATGGGAATCTAAAGAAAGTTTTAGACTCCAGAGGACAAGAAAACAAGAAAAAGGGTTTTATTGGGGGGAAAAGTGTTCTTTATTCACAACCTCATTGCCCATCAAGTAAAATGTATCACTTTTGTAAAACATTGTATTTTCTGGTTTGGGATTATGTCCCTTTCTTTGTGTCCGAGGATTTACATGTGTGATTTCTCTTAACACTAATTCTCTTTCTATCAAAATTTGAGCGAGTCACTTGACATGGTTGCGGCACTGAGTCTTCTCTATGCAATGACTAGAACAAAGGGGTAACTCTGGCCTCTCCCTTCTCAATGTGACCGAGTACTCTGGACATAAACACAAAGCAAGAGAGCCACGCCTCTTCCCCAGGTTTGTGGATTTGGGGAGAAAAATGTGAGGCTTTGAGAAGGTACCCGAGTATGCAAAACAACAACTAAAATAAGGGAGGGCAGCGGGTCCCTTGGGCCCCTGTGGCTGCTGTGGGTGGTAAGGGCATCCACAGGGCCCTCTCCACAGGGCTTCCCCGGGGAGGGGTGAATTCAGGGTCAGTTTGAACACTCACTCACTTTGATGTCCAGAGGCGAGGAAGATGTAGTCACCTGACGGACAACCAGCATCTTCTTTGGGGAGGCAGAGAAGCTAGCTGCCGAGAGACAGAGAGTGCAGGAAATGAGCTGGAATACTAAGAATACTGTTCTTGATGATTAGAGGCCCAAGTTCTACTTCCTGTTTTGCAGCTGACTCCCCCTGCAACGCTGGGTACATCACTCCCTCCTCCCGGGTTTCACACTCCTTACTTTTACAAGAATTTTCTCTGCAGACCTGTATTCTCCCTGACACCTTTTCAAGCTGCAAGATTCTATAATTATAGCAACCGATACCAACAAGAATATTGTTAAGAATATTATTTGAGTAGTTCATTGCCAGATGTGAATGAAAGCATGGATTCCTGTGGCATCTTAAACATGGCTTCCGTGTTATTTTATCAAATCACCTCTAGGAGCATCCAGAGATGGAGCCTTAATGACATACCAATAAAGTCCAGACAGCAGGGGAAATATCCTATTACATGAACAAACTAGCAGTTAGGAGAACTGATTTTTATCTTAATAAGGAGAGCAATAATTTATTGAACACCTACTGTGCCAGGCATTAAACACCTCACATTCATTCCCTCACTCAATATTTGCAATAACCCCCTGAAGTTACGAGTGTGCCAACTTGCAATGGTTTGGACATGGTTTGACTTTGTCCCAGAGTGCATGTGGATTGGCCTTTGTCCCATTTGGCAGTGTTAACAGGCTGGTGCTATTGTTAGGCGCCACTGCATCGGTGTCCGACTCATAGCAACCCTATGTACAACAGACAAAACAGCACTGTCGGGCTTCTCTGCTATTCATGGAGTTTTCAATGGCTGATTGTTTCTTGGGAGTGGATTGTCAAGTCCTTCTCCCAAGCCTACAGCACCTGGTGTTCCCAGGTGGTCTCCCATTCAAGTACTAACCAGGACCGACCCCGTTTAGCTTCTGAGATCCTACAGGATCGGACGCCACAGTGGTATGGCTGTAGGCATGTTAAGAGGTAGAGGAAGCTTAAGGAGGTAGAGACTAGTGGGAGGCAGTTAGGTCATTGGAAGGGACTGATGCAGTTTTTATGGGACCCTGCATTAGTTTTCAAGAGGGTTGTTGTGAAAAGAGCAAGCCCAGTCCCTCTGCCTGCTCTGGTTCCTGTCTCTCCAGGCAAGCTCTTGCTCTTGCTCGTGCTCCTGTCATGAACCAAGGTTACAGAGCCAAGCAGAGCCAGCACAGGGCTGTATGCATTTCCAGCCTCCAAAACTATGAGCTAAACCAACTTCTTCTCAAGTTTCCCAGGCTCAGGCATTCCATCATAGCAACGGAAAACAGACAAATGCATGGTTTTACGGAGGAGGAGAGTAAGTGTATGCCTGTGTCCTTCAGCTCAGACTGAAAGCCGAGTGGCTCTGACTCTGCCCTAATAGTCCTGAGCACTGTACTGCACTTCTTCACACAGCAGGCAATTTTCTAAAATGCTGTAATGTTAACAATAGCACGACCTAAGGGTAGGAACTTTGGGCTTTTGTTCCTTGGTTTTGTTTTGTTTTGACGCAGGATCTCCAGATCATCACCCTCCTGCCTTCACATCCCAAGTGCTGGGACCAGAGGTATGGGCCACCATGCCTGGTTTAGGAACTTTGTTTTGATAATAGATCATCTCCTCTATTTAGAACAACATATCTGTACAGAGTGGACTCCCACTCAAGATTTGTTCAATGAATACTAATCATCTATGTGCTAGGAGAGGGCTGGGATTTAGCTCAGTAGGTAGAGCGCTGCGCTGCAGTCTCTGAGGTCCCGAGTTCAATTCCCAGCGCTGCAAAAATGGGAGAAGGACCTGGCAATCCACTCCCAAGGCAATCCCGGAACAGTCAGCCATTGAAAACCCTATGAGGGTTGCTATGAGTTGGATACCGACTTGAGGGCACCTAACAACAACTAATGTGCTAGGAGAGCCACCTTCTACTATCTAATCAAATTCCGTGTAGTGGGAAACATATTCTTTTTTTTCTCTCTTCTTCCTTCCTCTCTCTCTCTCTCTCTCTCTCTCTCTCTCTCTCTCTCTCCCTTTCTTCTTTCTTTCTCTTTCTTTCTTTCCTTCTTCAGTACTGGAAGTTGAACCTAGGGTCTTGCGCATGCTGGGCAAGTGCACCCCATTGAACTGCACCCCAGCCCCTTTTTTAATTTTTATTTTGAGACAACGTCTCTCTAAGTTGTGCAGGCTGCCTGTGACCTTGAACTCATGATCCTCCCACTGTGGCCCCCAGGGTTGCTGAGATGACAGGTGTGCCTGGCTGGGAAAAATATTCTTTCTGTACATCGCCCAATTGGTAGCCACTAGCCACATACTGCAAGTGAGTGCTTGATGAAATGGGGTTAGTAGTATGGCTGAAAAACTAAGTTTTAAATTTCATTTAATTTTTAAAAATTTAGGTAGCCGTGTGTGACTAGAAGCGACCATATCAGACAGTGTGGGTTGAACATATATGAAACGCTGGAGATGGAATAGGCGTTTGGGGTTCCCAATGAGAAAACAGTCTCCGAGATTAACTATCTGGCCCAAGGGCTTTCGGTATGATCCAAACTCAATATACTTTTTTCCACCACCTTCCTCACCATATCACAGAAGAAAGGAGCAAGAACCTTGGCCTAAAGAGTTCCAAACATAAGCAGGAACGGAAATGGCATCACACGGAGAGCATGAGCACCCTGTAGATGTGGGAACCCACAGTGTCATTTCAACTTACCGAATAAGAAACACACCACAGCCAAACAGAATTTGCAGCCCAGTAGTGGTGCCCGGGGGATGCCAGGACAGTGACTGACATCTCGTTCGCATCCCATGTGTCTGAGTTGTGAAAATACAGGAGTAGGAACAGGAAGCCAGGCAAGGCGGAGCACACCTGTAATCTTAGCAATTCCGGAGGCAGAGGCAGGAGGATCACAAGTTCGAGACCAGAGGCAGCCTGCGTAACTTACCAAAATGCTGTCTCAAAATAAAAAATTTAACAATGTGCTGGAGGTGCAGCCCTGTGGTAGAACCCTTGCAAAGTATGAGTGTGAGGCCCTGAATTCAATCCCCAAGTGCCAGGAGAACAAGGAGGGAGGTATAGGAATGCAAGATAGTCACTCACTGTTGTACACAAGAATCAAGAGGCCATCGGTGGGGGAGGCACCTGGCTGCAGTTTCCCCAGAACAGTTTCTCATCATAGTCCCTCCTGCTTGGAGGCTCATATGAGATCATGAATATCCACCCAGAGCTTGTGGATTGCAGGCGGGGCTCTCTAAATATTGGCCAGTGTATTATTTTTACTTGCATAGAAACACGCTGGCAATGCAGCCAGTTTCAAAATCCTTTGTTTCTTGAAGGCCGCCATCTTGAATTCTCTGACTTTCAAGGGGCTTCCAATGTCTGGGAACAGCTGTGTCCTTCAGGGTGAAGGCTCTCAAGAAATCACCGCTCAGAAAGATGCCAGGTGTCCTCCCCTCCAGCCTGAGTCAGGTCTTCCAAACACTCACGAAGACCTTTCAGTGCTGAGGAGACCAAAGTCACAGGCAGCGTTTGCCTCATATAAAACATGCACGGCAATGCTGTCTTAATGAGATGTACATGTCTCTGAAGATACAAATAAACGCTTCCTTTTGATATGTCTTATTTCATAGCCTAATAGCAGGGCTGTGTTGCTGAAATGGGATTCAGGGGGTGAGGGAGAAATTAATAAACTCAAATATTTAAAGCTCAACAGCAATTAACAATCCATTTAAAGCAAATTTCTGAATTTTAATTTTCTTTATCCTCATCCAACCAGGACTAAGCCTGGAGTCATCGTTGTTGTTCTTCCCACCAACAGGGTGCTCTGGCCTTGCAGCGGCAACACTCTGCAACCCCGCCACGCTGCAGTGGTGGCACCCAGTAGACACTGGAAAGTCCCACCTGAGCTGCCACAGGCACAGTGCCCCACGTTCGCCCTGCCACAGTTGTGGTTCTCTTGATTCCTTGGAAACTCGGATTTTAACTTTTGTGCTGCGTGTTTCACTGCAATACTTGTTTTCTGCAGAGTTCCCAGCACACACAGAAGGTCACGACATGGACCTCCAGCCATCGCGGGCCACCCTTGCTCATACCACAGGAGACACCCCCCAGGTGCGTATACTTGCAAAGCAGCCTAGAATGAGTCCGGCCATTCTTTAAAACAAAAAAGAAACCCTGCACATCCCTTAGCATTGTATCTATTCGTCAAATTATAACTTGATAGTAAAAGTCTCTTTACACAAAGACGTTACGTGTGTATCAACAGATTCATCTTCATTCATTCATTTCGCCCTTCCCATTTCTCCTGGGAGCTTTGTGAGAATCCACCATTTCTAGCTCAATTCTCCTTGGCTTATGGTAAGCACATGGGACACTATAAAACTTTGCCCTTATTCCTAGAGATTTTACCCTTGAATTTGTCTCTTGACCCCAGGAATGAAGAGCTGACATCCTCTTAGGATGCGAGGGGTGGGTATTGGCTCAGCTCCCCGCTATTGTCCTCATGTGTACCTGTGTCTAATGGGTTGAGGTGGGGAAGCAGGGCAGGGGACAGGCTTGAGAGCAAAAGGCTTTAGTGGAGCCTCTTGATGACAGGGGCTGAACTGGGCATGAGGGGGCTGGAAGGACACAGGGCTGGGAGAGGGACAACCAGCCAGCGCTGGCTTTTCCGACGGGGTCTGGTGGGAGCCTGGTAGGGAAGGATCTAAAGGGAAAGGGGTACCGGTGAAGAGTGACACTGAGCGAGGAAAAAAAAAAAAAAAAAAAAAGAGAGGTTGGCCTCGCGTGTGGCATTAATCAGACAAAGCACCTGACTGACTTCTGTGTTACCAAGCCACAGCTCCGGAGGTCCACTCAGTTCTGAGAGGGCCTGGGGCTGATGGTGGATCCCAAACAGGAGCAGAGCCCAGTGACTTCTGATCCTCCCACGCAGTCCATCTTTCAGAGGCGAGCCTTCAATCTCAGTGGACCCTGGGGAACAGGAGCCACTGCACATACAGAGTCCAGAGCAGGAAAGCCTGAGACGCCTCTCACCAGAAGGCTGCCCTCCTGCCAGAACCGCTGTCACCCTCGCCCTGTCCCTCCGTCCTGCTTTGCCATGTGTGGCCAACCCCAGACTCCTTCCCTGGGAGCCAGGGAGCCCGTTAGCCGTGCCTGTGTCCCGCATTTCCATCCCTTTGGTCTCTTCCAGGGTCTTCCTAATTAGATTCTCTCCAAAGTTTTGGAACTGGGAATTCTGAGGTGCTACCTGTCTTCTAGGGGCTGGGATTTAGCTCAGTTGGTAGAGCGCCACTCTGTGGTCTCTGAGCTCCTGAGTTCGATACCCAGCACCGCAAAAAATCTCAAAAAAAGCAATCAGCCACTGAAAATCCAATAATGGTCATTGGGTTGGACACGACTGGATGGTACCTAGCAAGCAAGCAAGCAAGCAACTGTCTTCTGCCTGCAGCCAGAGCCCTGTGGCGACCGATCCTGTCAGATCTCAGAAGATACAGGATTGGGCTTGGTTAGTACCTGGATGGGAGACCACCTGGGAAGACCAGGTGCTGTAGGCTTGGGAGAAGGACCCGGCAACCCCCTCCCAGAAAATCAATCCACCATTGAAAACCCTATGAACAGCAGAGAAGCCCTGACAATAGTGTTTCACCTGTTGTACACAGGGTTGCTATGAGTCGGATACCAACTTGACAGCACCTAACAACTGTCTTCTGCTGGCTTAAACTGAGCTGGAACTGAGAAATGTGGGAGGCTGTCACTGGCTCTGTGACAGAGGTGAGGACAGCTGGGTGACAGAGAGAGAAAAGTGGACCGAGGGAGCGTGTGATAAGACATGAGTGACAGCCCGGCTCTGACGGCTGATCTGCATTTGCTCCTGGTGCTCAGTGCCCTGCAGGCCTGGCTGTGCTTCCCGCCTCAGGTCCCACTTATCTGAAGTGTAAACTCCCCTATGTTCTTGCTGAAACTTACATGGGCCTTAATAGTTGTGCCTGAAACAAAAACACGCTTTTTTAATTTTTGTGGTTTATTTTTTATAATTTTGCTGTACCTGGGAGTTTGGACCCACGGCCTTGCAAATGCTAGGCAAGTGCTCTACCACCTCAGCCCTTTCTCTTATGTTTTATTTTGAGACAAGGTGTCACTATGTTACACAGGTTGCCTGTGGCCTCGAAGCTGCAATCCTCCTGCCTCAGCCTCCCAGGTAGTTGGGATTATGGGCCTGCACCACTGCACCCAGACCAAAACCAGATTTAAATCACCGTAGGACCAAGAAGGGCCACAAATATCACCATGCAACTGCCCCATGTTGAAGAAAGCAGCGGGCCAACGAGGAGTTAGGTTCACAGAGGGTGCCACGGAGCAGGGGGGTTCCTGTTAGAAGCTCTGAGGAAAGTAGGGGACAGCGCGTCCCTGTGCTGCGTGAGAGCGAGTCCAGCGTGACCAGGCACCCTGAGCATGTCCTGGAAGCAGAAGGTCACAGCAGGTGGGCACCCCTGAAACCGTCGGGCTCTCCGAGGTGCGGTACTTGGTACCCAGAACTGCTGTGGCAAATGACCATGCACTTGGTGGTTTACAGCAGAAACTGGGCCTCTCACAGCTAGGAGGGCAGAAGGGCAAAGCCACGCAGTCCACGGGGCCGCCCTCCCTCCGGGGCGGTGACGGAGACTCACTTGTCTCGCCCGGCTTCTGGTGGCGCGTCACTCCGGCTCTGCCTCCATCTGCACGCTAGTGAGTCTGAGTTTCTCCTCTCCCGTGCCCTCTCTGTGCGTCTCTTAGAAAGACTCCAGGGATTGTCTTTGGGGTCCCCCTGGGCAAACCAGGATGATCTCATCTCCTGATCCTTATATTAGTTACATCTGCAAAGACACTTTTCCAAGGAAGGTCACATTCCCAGGTCCCTGGGGTGAGGAGACAGGATCTTTCTGGGAGCCACCATCCCGTGAGCGGTAGGGAGGGACTGACTACTCTTGGTGAGGCATGGAAATGACACATCTGTCCTGCTGCTTGCTGGCAAAAACCGCTCTTTTTCTTTTTTACACTCTCTCTTGCTACATAATAGCAAGTTCCTCTCTAGGAGGATTTTGTGGCAGTCAGTTGGGCTGCTCAGGGGACAGGGGCGCTCAGGCTTCTCCGTGGGACTTAACAGGCGCAGAACAAACACGCACCCCCTGGAGCCCTGGGCTGCCAGGCCCACCTTAGCCCTTACGCTGGAGGCACGGGGTTTCCTTTGGCAGGTGTGCAACGGGTAGGGACAAGGAGGAAGCACACACCCAGATGGGACGTGGCGGCTGACGTGGGCGTGGGCCACGCAGCCAGCTGGGCCACTCTCAGTGATGACGGCACATGGCAGTTTCAGGCAGGAGCAAGGGACTCGCCCACTGAAAAGACCCAAAGGAGAATGAGTAGATTTTCACGAGCACATGGAGTGGGGGACCCAGGGAAGGTGCGGTAAATTTTTTTTTATTTGATAAGCTGCTTTTCTTCCCCAAGCGACCTTAAGTGACAAGATACAGGCAGGCTACTGGAGGAGCGCAGGGAACTGCAGAAGAACTGAGCGGCCACCTCGGGGGCCGACACGGAATCCAGGGCGCTCCAAGGTCTGTCGTGGAACTTGCCACTTTCTAACCCTCTGCTGGACACACCTGGCCCAGAGATGGCAGCCTGTCTTCCTGTGCAAGTTTCAGACTCCCCAGGGAGTTGGGCTGGCCCAGATCAAGGGAGGCACTGACCAGCCAGGGAGGAGGCACCGCCACCACGGATGGATTTGCGAGCTAGAGAAGTCACGCGAGCTGGGGTCTAGGACAGTGATACTCAGAGTTAGGTGGGTGGCAGGCGGATGAAGGGTACAGGGCTCGAGCAGCTGGCCTGGCATTGGAAACTGGGCTTCTACCTGCAGGGACCAGAATCAGAGACAGCTGGGGGTGCAGAAGCAGCTTGGGAAGTGGGACAGTGCAGGGCAGGTGGTTCTTAGACTTTTTGACCTCTTTGTACTCTTAAAAGTTATGAGGACCCCCAAAGGTGGCCTGTATCTTTTTTGTTATTGTTGTTGTTGTACTGGGGGTTTAACCCAGGGCCTTGCACTTGCATGCTTTGCAAGTGCTGGACCACTGAGCTGCACCCCCAGCACAATTTTTTTACTTTCTGAGACAGGGTCTCGTTAAATGTGGCCTCGAACTTATGATCCTCCTGCCTCTGCCTCCCAAATTGCTGGGATTGCAGGCATGGGCCACGGTGCCCAGCTGACGTTATCTATCAATATTGACCTTATTAGAAACAGAGCTGGAGACATCTTTAAGACACAAGAACACGTGAGCCCGCCAGCTGTCAGAGCAGTGACGTCCCCCTCCTCAGGTAGCCATGGGAAGACACCACTGCGTACTCCTGAGACCACGAGGAAAGCAAGTGGCGTCTTAGTGTCACCAGGAATGACTTTGACCTTGGAGACCCTCTGGGGAGACTTTCGCCCAGGGCCCCAGACACACGGGGGAACTGTTGCCACAGGTGATCAGACCCTGGCCCCAGAGCAAGCTGCCTGAGTCAGAATCAGGGTTCCTGCACGGGGAATATGGCAGCCGTCCTCGGCCTCCGTGTCTTCACTGAACGGAGCACGTGGAACTCTGCCCAGCACACCGAATGTCGTCAGAACACTTTTGCTGTGATTAAGCACAGTCCTAGCATGGGTGAACAGGGCTGGGATTTAGCTCAGTTGGTAGAGCGCCGCTCTACAGTCTCTGAGGTCCCGAGTTGGATTCCCAGCCCTGCAAAAATGGGAGAAGGGCCTGGCAATCCACTCCCAAAGCAATCCCAAAACAGTCAGCCATTGGAAACCCTATGAGGGTCACTATGAGTCGGACACAACTTGACGGCACCTAACAACAACAAGCACAGCCCTAGCATGGCTGATGGGTAGAGCAGAAGTTGGGGGACAGCGCCAGGGCCACCAGGTCCAGGTCCCATGGCTGAACAAGCACCTGAGATCCAGCTTCAAGACCAGAGGTCAACCCTGTGCTTCCCAGGCTCTCACAGGAGACTCAGGCTAAGTGCTAGCCACTGTGAGGCAGGAGGCTGGCCGGGCCCAGGACTCTGCAAACACCAGGCTGCATCAGGGGTCCCCCAGGGCCTGTTCTCAGGAGCTGCTGAGGGGAGGAAAGCCTCTGGAAGTGAGATGTGGTCGACTATCACAGCAAACATGATTATCAAGAAATATCTTTTTTATACCTGCCTCATGTTGCCGAGGTACGTCTTTCTCTGCAGCAATCAATAAAAATGTGAAATTGGGCCAATTTATGAATATTTCATATGTAACAAATCTAAGTTGTTAATGCTCAAAAATGATCAAAAGCCCATCGACGTGCCTCAGACCTCCTGAGTCGCCCTCCTGGCGTCAGCTGTACCAGAGGCCCCGAACGGAGCCGCAGGACGGGTGCCCCACCTCTGGGGATCCCCCCACCTCCAGCTCGCTCACCCCAGGACTCCTGGGCCCGCTGCCTCTCCAGGAGCATCTTCTCTGAAGGGTAGAGGTGGAACTGGCTGAGCTCGGGCCCAGAGTAAGGGGAGAGTCGCGATCTGCCCGGGGTGCCCTGCCGCCTGCCTTCAGGGGATCCTGCGTCCCTGGAGAACAACCGCAGCAACCACGGGATGTGAAGAGGAGCATCTAAGTCACAAGCCTCCCCTGGGGACAGAGGGCAGGGCTGTGACCACGGGCAGTGCCCCGGTCTGTGGTCCATGGATTGGGTCCACGGACTCATCTGGGGCTTGCTTGTTGTTGTTAGGTGCTGTCGAGTCGGTAGCGACCCTCATGGGGTTTTCAATGGCTGGCTGTTTCGGGATTGCCTTGGGAGTGGATTGCCAGGCCCTTCTCCCATTTTTGCGGTGCTGGGAATTGAACTTGGGGCCTCAGAGACTGCAGCGCAGCGCTCTACCCACTGAGCTAAATCCCAGTCCTCCGGGGCTTGCAGCCAGGCCATATCCTCCCTGCTTCCACCTGCTCCTCGCTGCTCCTCCTGTGACCCCACATCCGCCTCTCCCGCCCAGGGGGCTCGGGGGCCCTCCCTGCAGCAGGACAGCTTTCGGTGTGGGGCCACTTTTTCTCCCTTGTTGGTGTGGACAAATGATTTGCCAAGCAACAGTAGTGCTGTCAACACAGGGGGTCCTGCGGGGCACCCCACTTCCATGATCCCGCTTCTCTGGCCACGGGGGGCTTGAAGCCCATTCCCCAGAGCCTGCCCAGCACCATTGGCCCACCTCTTACGGTCCTATAAGCTAGAGCAGAGAGAGCTGCGCCAGTGTCTCTGTCAGCCCCTGAATCAATATTTGAGGAACAGACTTGGATGGATGAAGGGCTTTCTCCAGATCATGTAGGAGTTTGTCGAGGAAGACGTTTCTGAGCCCTGTGACCGTGGGCATGGGAACGAAGGACAAAGGCAGGCAATTCCCTGCCTCCCTGTGCCCTCTGCATGTGCCTTTTGCATCTGTAGTTTTAGACAATGTTTTGGAACCCCAGAGAAAGACCATCACCTAGATGAACAGGCAGACCAACACGTCTGCGAAGATACTAACAGTACGTACCGTCTGTAAAACAAGCTGGCTTTTCTCTGCTGCTCTAGCTCATTCCTGTTGATACGTATGAAAGCATTCTCTGAGCCTAAGATGTGAGCCGTTAAGGGATTCAGGAGCTGTGATGGAGGAGGGCAAAAAAAAATCCCACACCTGTGAAGAAGCACAGCACAGGGCAAAGCTATATATTCTGTTCCCGGCAGAGTGGGGACATCAGGTTCGAGTGGGGCAGTTCTGGAAGGCTTCCCAGAGGAGGTGATGGTTGAGCTGAGCTATGAAAGAGGTGTAAGATCGCAAGACACACAGCTCTAGAGGCTCACTGGGATTCCTAAAGGCCCAAACAGCTCTCAAGATGGGCAGGAATGAAGTTAGGAAAGTGGAAATTAAGCTCTCTGTCACCAAGCTCCGAGGGGACTCCCTCTAGCCTAGAGATGTGCTGGCTAGTGGCAGGGCCCAACCAGGGCGTGGACACACCTTGTCACCCTGCTCCAGGAATGGAATGCAGGAGCCCAGGGGGCTTCTCACCACGCTCTTGTGGTCAGAGGCACACACAGGCCACATGGCTAATCAGTGGTGGAGCCAGAGCCTTTGGAGGCTTCCGGTGTCTCAGTCCAGATTTCTCTCTGCCCGTGGACCCCACTCTGCTCCCAGCGCTGCTGGGGGGCAGCTCTGCCTTACAGCTGTGTTGCGTTTCCTCTGACACTGGGGCTCTTTTAGGGCAGGTTCAAGGGGCACAGGAACAGGACAGCCAGGCACGGTGGCGCATGCCTGTAATCCCAGCGGCTCGGGAGGCGGAGGCAGGAGGATCGCAAGTTCGAGACCAGAGGCAGTCTGCGTAACTTAGCAAGACCCTGTCTCAAAAAGCAAAACATGGGCTGGGGGTGCAGCTCAGTGGCCCAGTACTTGCAGAGCATGCAAGTGCGAGGCCTTGGGTTCAACCCCCAGTACCACACACACACATACAAAAGAACAGGACAGAGTCTTAACTGGTGGTGGTCAGCAGTGTCCTTCAGGATTGGCCCTGCCTACACAGCCCCACACCTGACAGGCTGAGCTGTGCTGGGCCACCAGAGACCTCCAACACCCCAGGACGGTTTGTGTGCTCTTGGGCCCTCTGCTCCCACATTGTTTCCTCCAACTCAGGGGTGACACATGGGGCTGGGTGAGTCTTTGTTGTGGGGTCTGTCATGGGCATTGTAGCCTCATTCCTGATGACCTGTACCCACCCGGGGACCATAGGACCCACAAGTCATGACAATCAAAAACATGTCCAGACATTGTCATGTGTCCCCTGGTGGTCAAATTTCCCTAGACAGTAGCTGCTACTCTAATGAGAATGAGCCTCTAGAGCTGTCTGTCTTGTGATCTTATACCTCTTTCATAGCTCAGTTCAAACATCACCTCCTCTGGGAAGCCTTCCAGAACTGCCCCACTCAAACCCAATGTCCCCACTCTGCCAAGTACAGAACTGTATAGCTCTGCCCCGTCCTGTGCTTGTTCACAGCTGTGGGATTTTTTTTGCCCTCCTCCATCACAGTGAGCTCCTAGAGGTCAGCGATTAATGACTCAGGTCCATACGCCGAAACCTCAGCAGCAGCACAGCCTCTGACCCGCAGCTGAGGACTTGGATGAACTGGACTTCTGCCACTGAGGCGGGTCCTCCCCGGGTGGTGCCTCCTCCAAGACAATCCATGATTCTCCTGTCCCTGGCCTGAGGGACAGGAGCCTCAGGACTTCACCTGACCCTTGTATGAAATGCCACTTTGCTAAAGGAATAACCAAGATTTCTCTTTCTCGTCACAGCCACACGGTATTAGAGCCATGACAGCATCTGACCCACATTCTGCCTGGCTTCACTCTGAACGTTGACCCTCGCAGCCTGCACTTCTGCAGCTAAGTCTTATCAGGCCCAGTGAACGGGCGAGGGAAACCGAGACCCTGGGTGCTTCATTCGCAAGCCCCGTGTGTCGGCGGCCTCAGGATTAGAATCCAGAGCAGCTTGACCGCAAACCCGAGCCACTGCTCGGCCTGTGGATTCCAGGGTTTCCTTGTTAAGCCTCACTCCACAGGCAGTGATTTGAAGTCTGGGTGTCACAGCCAAATGAACGGACTTCGGGGGCCTGGCTGCAGTGGGTGTCACTTCTTGTCACCGCACCGACGTCACATCAACCAGAATGAGGGCAAAAACAGTTTGATGTTGACGTCGCACATCCAAGGATTGGAGGATGGTTCGCGATAATCGAATTATGTAGAGTTGTAAAAGGGAGCTCCGTTTAAATCGCTTCCAAAATTACTCTGAAGATACACATTAAAATCTATAGAAGCCATCGCCTTCGAGATCTTTACAAACAGTTACGCGCTAATCGATTGTGACAGCTTTGTCTTCACGCCCGGCGCCCCGCGCCCTCTCCCTGTGCCAGTATCCCAGCTCGCTTATCAGTCTCCCCTCTGCTCTTCTAACCACATCCATTCTCAGCTCTAACGACAGATGGAATTTTATGCACAACTGGCTTTTCCTCCTCTCCCCGTAGCTGATCAAAGGGAGCGGCCTAGAAAAACCTAGGATTTGCTGAAATTCTGATTCCTTTCAGCAGTTTCATGGATTTTATAACTTTTCTTTGATTGACTATACAGGGGCTCTGGTCCCCAGCATCTGTTTGTTGCATCCGGGGAGGAAGATAAATTCCCTTTTTTTTATGCCACTGAACCAAGTTTAAGAGACACAAAAATGAGTCTTAATAGAAGAGGACAGCAATGCACCCACTTCCCCATCCTGGGCTCCCCTCCTTCCCAGGCCCTGGGTGGGCAGAACAAGAGGAGGAGGTGGGGTCTTCAGGGTTTGCCAGCTTAGGGAAGAAGGCCCTGAGGACTGGCTGAACCAGCTAGGGATGGGCGCCCAACCCCGGGGAGGAGACCCAGGGACTCGTGGTCATGGGCACAGGCTGTGGAAGGCTGCTTGTATACATTTTTAAAACATGCACAGCATTTCCAATCTATCAGACTCAAGGCATTGTGCGTGGTCACCCAGAGACATGATTACACCTCAGGGAAGTCCATTATCATAATGGCCCCGGACTCCGACTTCTTTAAACCCTCAGCTGTTCCATTCAGCCTCTTCAGCTCCATAACTGTGTATAAGATTAATAGGCTCCCATGCATAATTGACTCTCCCACCAGGAGGAAGAAGGGAGGCAGCCTCGTCTGCCCCTTTGCAGAAGTGACATTCCTATAATGAGGTGGCATCTCCCCGCCCCCATCCACAGCGTCAGGGAGGGGGAGAATCGTCAGGAAGGGGAAGAATCCCTAGCACGGTGGAGGGGGGCTTGGAGAGCTGACAGGACATGTCCCCACAGCTGGAGGCTTCAGTGGACACCCTACAACTAACTGCCTTAGCTGCAGAGCCTGTGGGTGGCAGGTGGGGAGGCCTTGCTGATGGGGAAGGACCGGGAAAGGGAACCCGTGGAGGAACAGGAAGGGGAGTGAGTGTCCTGGGCTCTTCTTTCCTCTCTGGGGTTATGGGTCACAGGACGCTGCATGGGTCCTGCAGGCCTTTCAAGGAGTTCTGAGCAGGTAAGAAGGGCAGGGCAAGCCTTAGGGCAGCACCTCCAAGGCTAAAGGAAGTGCAGGCTTGTGAGCCCATGGGGAAGCCATGGGACATGGGGAAGGGCAGGTGCTCAGGCTGGGGCGGAGGCAGCTGAGCAGGGCTGAGCTGCAAAGGACAAGGAAGGCAGGAGTTAGCTCAGTTGGTAGAGCACTGCTCTGCCGTCTCTGAGGTCCCGTGTTCGATTCCCAGCCCTGCGAAAATGGGAGAAGGGCTCCCAAGGCAATCCCGAAATAATTAGTTGGGTTCGGTTCCCAACCCCCCAAAAATGGGAACCACAATGTGGCATGGGAGGAGGACTTGGCAATCAACACCCCAGGCAATCCCAAAACAATCAGGCATTGAAGGCTCTGTATGGGTCTGACAGACCCAACTTGATAGCTTCCACCTGAGGTGAGCCCTGTGTGCCAGGGCTTCCTTCTGCAGGAGCCTCATTCATGGACACAGTGCCCTGGGCAGAGGAACAAGTCTAACGGGCAGATGGAAGCAGGGTGGTCGGCTGACGCCTGGCCTGGCCTACCAGTGCCCTCCTTCCACCCCCCATCCCTTCCCTGGGTGCCTTTTACTGTTCTGGAAAGAAACCAGTCATCCAGGGGTGGTGGTTGTTGTTAGGTGTCGTCGAGTCGGTATCTGATTCATAGCGACCCTCATAGGGTTTTCAATCCTGTTTCAGGATTGCCTTGGGAGTGGATTGCCAGGTCCTTCTCCCATTTTTGCAGTGCTAGGAATTGAACTCAGGACCTCAGAGACTGCAGTGCAGCGCTCTACCAACTGAGCTAAATCCCATCCCAAACCACAAAAATGCAGAGCTAAATAATGGAAAGAAGAGGAGTGGAGAGAGAGCCATATTTTCTGCCCTTGAGCAGCAATGGCCACACATGGAGGACTTGTTGCTCCGGTTTGAGGAAGCAACCTAGGAGCCAATCCTTCTCTATCATCAGATCTGGCCTTCTTTCTCTTCGCCTTAAATAACTGCCTCGTAGCTGGACCTCCGGACATCTGCTGCGCTTCTCCAGCTCCCGGGAAACCCCATGAGATCGCAGAGGTCAAGCCTTATCTCTGCTGATGTTTTTCTTTGAAGTGACCACCCGGTGACCCCGGGGTGAGGGCAGGTCGGGCCCCTGTGAGTGTGGCCTTGGAGGCCCACATTCGCTTGGGGAAAACCTGGTGCAGTGGGAGAAAGCTGCGCTGCACTCATGTCAATGTGAATGCCTCCCTTCAACTCTGTGGCATTTTTAAGAGGGCGATTCACATCATGGACTGAAAAGGCCAAGATCTTACAATCGGATCTATCATAAAGCCCCCTCCTTGCTGTGTAAATGCTACAGTTAATCCTTTCTGTCGTTTTCAGGGCACAAGAAGCAGCAAATGCCCGGTGTCAGTTTATTGACTTCGAAAAACCACTGGTCTTTCGCAGAGAAAGAAAGAGTCCCTTTCTGTCCACAGGGCCTGGCGGAGTGCTAATGTGACATGGCAGTGAGATAAAAGTTCAGTTCGGGCTGTCTTCAACCTCACAGGATCGGAATGTGGTCTCCTTAGCATAGGAGTCAAACAATTCCCTGGCAATAGATTGCTTTCCACTTGCAGGTCTACTAAGTAAATAGAAAAGTAATTAAGAGTGCGCTAGGGTAGATGTATCAGGTGGAATTTCATTAGAGCTGGGAGAAGTGAGAGAATCAAAAAGGCATGTTGTGTCCATCGCCCGCTGGATCTTTCCAGCTGTCTCTCTCTGGCACAGGCGCATTAGCACTGCTTGTCTTTAAGAAGAGGAGTTTCTGCATTTCCTATTATGTCTTCACTTTGATCAGGAAGGAGAGAAAAAAGAAAAGCCTGCAAGTGTCTGAAATGGGCTCAAAAATAAAGAATTCTCATTTTTTCGTGTCATGATTTTCGTCCTGAATCCTAGGTGTGATTCCCCCGCCCTTTCATTGTATTTTTTGCTTTTAGTTTTTCTTAACTATTAAGTATCTGAATTTTGAAATGTGAACTGGATGTCTCCTTATTACTGCACCCTCCCTTTGGAAAATAAATGTCATTATGTCACGTAGAACAGCAGGAAGAAATGGAGTTTCACGGGAGGGAAATGTATGCTCAGTTGGAAAAAGAAATGGAGATGAAGGCATTTATTTTTAGCTGCCTTTTAAAAAATATATTTGAAAGTACTGAATTCAATTTTGCGTGTCCAGAATGGCCTAACCTAATTTTAGCATATTAATTAACAATAAAAGCAGTGTTTTGCCCCGTACAAAGAAATAAAATAATTAACTTTCGGAGGAAATGGAGTCATGTGATTTTACTTTGAGAGGGCAGTGAACGACATTGAACAAATGTGACCAAAAGGTTTCGCAAAGCAACCCCAGCTCTGGAGCCTCTTGGGAATTCTTTGTTAAGTGCCCGACTGAGAGTCACTTTCTCTGTCTCCAGACGTTACCTGTCTTGACCCAGGTGAGCCCCACACCCTCCCCAGAAAGAATGCTGGGCAAGGGCGAGGCAAGGCTTTGCCAGCTCTCAAGGGTCAGCTGGACACCCACCTGGTGCCTGAATCAACACGTCCGCGGGCTTGTCAGGCACCAGGCTGCATTGGACTCGTGGAGAGAATGCCAATGTCTCGTATTTTACATATTTGGACCTTTGAACTTGGAATATTTTGTTACACTTCACATAGCTTCATTCCCTGCGGGGGGGAGGAACCTAGTCTTTCAAGTGGTTATGATAAAGCTAAGTGCATAAATATGCATGAGAGGTCATTATTACCACAAGATGATACTTAAAAGGTTCAAGTGTCTCTTCTCTAAGATTTTCCAACTTGTTCGGTGACAGCAAATCAGAGTCTCTGGTTTCGGTGGCGGAACTTTGCCTTTGATAGTTTTTCAAAGTGTACAGGGGAGGAAGCGGGTCTGAGGGCCGTGGCTGGCACCCATTCATGCACCCATTCATTCACTGTGCAGACGCGTAGGGAGATGTGTAATTGGCCGTGTCCGTGTTTAAGGTGGAAAGTCATACATAGGGCCTTGCAGCTCAGGCTCTGAGGCCTGTTGGGTCCTGGGGTTTCTGGGTTTTTGATCTGGAGCTGCGGCACAGGGAGGGTGGGTGACTTTTTCCATGTCACATTGTGTCATGTAATCAACGCTGGAAATCAGACCTGACTGCCCGGCAAGGCTGTGTCCAACGAGCCAGGGCCTCCGGAAGGCCTGAGGCCCTGGTGCTTAGGCTTACTCTGGGGTTACAACACCTAAGTTGCATTTGGTCATATCTTATTCCAGGACTCACTGTTTCCATGTGGAAGTATCACATGGTGTTACCAGAACCTAGAAGGCTCCTTTTTTTTTTTTTTTTTCCCGGTACTGGGGACTGAACCTCTGGCCTGGTGCTTGCATGCTCTGCAAATGCTGGACCACTGAGCTGCATCCCCAGCCCAGTTTTTTACTTTTTGAAACAGGGTCTCGCTAAGTTACGCAGACTGCCTCTGGTCTCGAACTTGCGATCCTCCTGCCTCCGCCTCCCAAGCCACTGGGATTATAGGTGTGCGCCACAGTGCCTAGCCAAGAACCTAGAATGCTCTTAAACATGGCATTCACGTTCAGAACCGGCTCCTGTCCAACTCTAGCCTCACAGCAAGTTCTCACCTGGGGAAGAAAACAGTTCTTACCTCTAGACTTAATTACCCAGGTGGCCCTGCTCTCCCTAGGTAAGGAGAATAGGCATGGAAAACAAAGCTGTAAGGAGGAAATCAGGCCCCCAGTGCCTCAGTTTCCCCTCTGTGGGTTGGCCCGCCACACAGGTAACCCCTGCATCTGACAACTTGCACAGTCTCAAGCTAACAGTCAAGAAAGCCTTTCTTAAAGATTTGCTCCTCGGCTCCCAGTTTTGGATTCCAGGCAAAGTCTGGAAAGAGGAGCAGCTGGAAGCCAGGGCGCCCCCTCCCCAGCACAAATTCACAGTGGGACACATGCTCCTACAGCGTTTCACATGAGGCCATCCCGACTCTTAGGCTGGCCTTGCCGAAGGACACTGTGGAGAGAATGCGTGTGTAACAGACGGAGCCGAGTTCCTCTAAAAGCCAGGGGCACCATGGCCCATGCCTGTAAATCCCAGCTAGAGGGGAGGCCGAGGCAGAGGGATCACAGAGTTCAGGCCAGAGCCAAGAACCCTTACCAAGAAACCGTCCCAAAATGAAAAGTAAAGAAAGGGCTGAGGGTGCAGCAAAATGGCAGAGCACTTGCCCTGGGTTCACACCAAGTACCCAGGCTAGGAGGAGAGAGGACATCAGGGCTCCCTGGACAGTGACTTTGTAGGACTGAGCAGAGCCCTCAGGCTGCAGTTTCTATTTGGAAGCTTCCCTACAGAGCCTCTCCAGGCTGGTCTGACACTGCGCTAGTCAACCTCCTTGTCGTGTGACAAATACCCGAGGAAACAACTCACAGGGAGGGAGGACTCAGTGTGACAAACACCCGAGGAAACAACTCAAAGGGAAGGAGAACTCAGTGTGACAAATACCTGAGGAAACAACTCAAAGGGAGGGAGAACTCAAATCAGCTCACGGTTTCGGAGGTTTCTGTCCATCATGGTGGGGAGGGGGTGGGGAGGGCAGGGGGACTCACCTCACAGAGGCCAAGAAGCAGAGAGAGGGAGCTTGTGCTGTGCCAGTTGGCTTCTTCCTTCTCCCCCTTTTATCCCCGCAAGGCCCCCAGCCTACGGGATGGTGCCCCGTGCACTCAGGGCATGTCTCTGGCTTAGTTAATCCTCTCTGGAAATGCCCTCACAGACACACCACAGGTGTTCCCCCCTAATGATCTCCTGGGCCCTTCTCCAGCCAATCAGGAATAATCATTACCCGCACCTGCGCCCTTGTCGCCTGCAGCACCTCCATTATAAGGTTATTTTCTTTCCTGTCCCAGAATTCAGGCTCCTCACAGGACCATGGTGGTCAGTGAAAGGCGCTGCCCCAGGAGCCCACTTGAATCTGGGATTTGAATCTAGGCTTCTGCACTTACCAGCTGAGGGAACTTGAGGAAGTGACTCCCTTCTCTGAGGCTCAATTTCCTCATCTGCAATCTAGGACTAATCCTACCATCCTTGGCTCCCCACATTACCAGGGCTAGAAAGGATCCTGCACAGAATATCTAGGCTTGGAAGGTGCTTGGCAAAGTCCACCTCCGTCCCCCGCCTTTCAAAGTTCCCCTTGGGGAAGACATTTGTGCTCCCCTTGGTCAGACCAGCGTCCAGTGGGCATCTATCTCATTGGCACATCATTTCTATACATCCCGTTATTGTTCTTTTCACATTGACTACAGTTGCCAATGTGTAGAGTGAATGTTTTTATTGGTTTTCTCCCCTTGGACACTTGAGCTTCTAAGTAACTCACCTTTCCTTTATCAATCTGCTCATCACTTCGGTATTTTGTCTACTTAGCAGCTCAAGATGGGAGCAGGACCTGGCAATCCACTCCCAAGGCAATCCCAAAACAGTCAGCCATTGAAAACCCTATGAGGGTCGCTATGAGCCGGATACCGACTCGACGGCACCTAACAACAACAACAAGCAGCTCAAGAAATTTGCTGATGGAGTAGCAGAAAGATGGAAACTTCTCAGACCTAAGCCCCGTCTTCCATTCTAAGTTCCTCTTTCCTCAAACCCTGGAATTTCAGGGTCAGGAGGGACCCCTGACGTCACCGCAGCTCCCCTCCTGTTGCCTTGGGCAGCTCTGGAGACCAGCGCAGCCCTGTACAGGGCAGAAAGGCCGCGGGCTGAGCAGGGCGGCTCCCACCCTGAGGAAGCGGGGTCCCCAGCATGGCTTTGACGACGCTGTTGGCTGCTCCCGATCTTCCTGGGAAATAATTCCACCATTCCCAGCAATCACCGGGTCCTTTCTGTTGGTGACTCTGCAGTTTCTCTTTATCTAAAATCTTTTGCTCAGAATCTTGATCCAGGTGTCAGGCTGACACATATTTAAAAGGGACATAGATTATGTGTACCCGGGCGAGTCTCCGCCTGGCCCTGTGTTTATTCACTTGTTGTAAGTGGAATATTTCCTCCTCTGCTCACCTCCCTTCTGCCTCTGGATTCCAGTTGGTTCAGCCATTGCGGTCCAGGCTCATGCCTGTGCCTTGAAGTCCCAGGCCACCCTCACTTTCTGTCCTCCCCACAGCCTTGGGAGCCTCAGGCCTCTTTCTTTGCTCATCCTCGGGGGCACCCAATGCGGAATATAATAGGTCCCCCAGGATGTCGTTCCCTGGGCTGGTGTGCACCCAGTTCCTTCCTCGGCTTATGCGGACCCCACGAGGGTCTACCTGGGCCTCCTGTCTCACGGCAAAGTCCTGCTGGAGACCAGGTTGCCAGTCTGGTCTTCTTGATCTGTGATCTCCGAGTCCGTTCAGATTTCCTCCTTCCAGGCCATTGGAGCTACTGCCCTGGTGGGAGTCGGAGGCCACCACCGTCTGCGTGGCTTCCCTTGTTTTCCTTTTGCTGATGAAGAAGTGAAGGAAACTGTGCTCTGGCCTGAGAAAGAGGCCCAAGGACGTGCTAGGACGTGACACCTGTGTTGTCTTGTCTTAAGTAACAGACTCTCTTCTCAAAAACCTAGAGTGGGATGAGAATTCAGGAATCCGATCCGATCCCTCTCCTCTCTGGATTGAGGAATCAGGCTCAGGAGCCAGGGACTGGACCGAGAGGCTATAGGAGGCTCTGCCTGGCCAGGGTTAGAATTCTGAACCCCTAGCCTCAATTTTGTATATCGGCCCCTTTTAAAATTAAAAATATGTATGCAAAATAAGAAAAGCAGCGTGTGTTGTCATCTTGACTCGGAAACGTGCCCCTCGCTGTTTGGCGTCTGAACGAGCCGTCACATCCCCCGTCTTCACTCTCTGCTTGTTGTTACCTCCTCCTGTGGCCCTGGCTGCCCACCCTGGGCTGCCTCCCTCCAAGCTCACGGAACTCAGGTGTCCTCCCCAGGACCGAGTCCCCCCTTATGAGCATGGGGTGTCTGCACTGCACAGACATCGGTGGCCACCCTCTCACGTTGCCTCACCAGTCCTGTGTGCACCCCTCTCCCGATGGGGGGGGTGGTTTAGTTCTGGACAATGTCAGTCGTGAGTAAGTTGTCTTCCTCCTCCTTTAAGCTCTGCCTTCCTCTCTCTGCCCTTGCTATGCCCATCGCTCTCTATGCCTTCCAAGCTCTGCCTTCCCCTGTCTGCCCTCGCTATGCCCATCGCTCTCTATGCCCTCCAAGCTCTGCCTTCCTCTCTCTGCCCTCGCTATGCCCACTGCTCTCTATGCCCTCTGAGCTCTGCCTTCCTCTCTCTGCCCTCGCTATGCCCACTGCTCTCTATGCCCTCCAAGCTCTGCCTTCCTCTGTCTGCCCTCACTGTGCCCATTGCACTCTATACCCTACGAAAGGGCTCAGCCTGCCAGCAAGCAGAATATTAGCAGTGGGTGGAAGGCGGGACGCGATCCTCAGGAGTCTCCCCCAGCTCTTCTCCTGAGCCCTCATCCTCTCTCATTCTGCTTCCTCGTTTCATTTTTCACATGAGTTTCGTCATGAACAACCCGGTGTGCCTGTCTTTTCTGGCTTTGCCTTCCAGCCTTCTCTAGGATGTGACTTGTACCTCTGCGGTCTCACGGATCGTCCTTGCGCTGCAAGTGTGCCATCTCTTGGCACCCTGTGTAGAATCGGGAGTCTCAGGACAGGTCATTTGCCCTTCCCCAGTTCAACCCCATCAGTTTGGAAATGATCACCAGACTCCCCGTCTTCATTCCGTCCCCTGGAGTGGCCCAGGGTACATCTAATCCCTGCTAGTATTTTAAGAGTGTGATCCTATCCCTCTCGTATGGCTCTTCCCCCTCTCCGTATGCACTGTCTTAAAGGATAGATATAAGTGTTTGAGTCTATAGTGATGAGTCTGACCTATGCATATGCCAGTGGGGCATTATCCTGCCTTTTCTAGAATATTCTATTTCCATCCACTGGTTTCATTAAGCAATACCATCATTCCCCGCACTTGTGGTCAACCAAGTCCTCCACCTCTTTCCCAGCTCATATGAATGGCTGGTGACCCTGGTCTCTGTTATTCTCTATCTCATTGATTTATTTTTGAACTCTAGTGAATCCTGTTAGTTCATATTTTTACTTGGATTCTTTTTTCTAGCTGATTGTTAGAATCTTTTTAAATCCCAATTCTTCCACGTGACTTTGTTTCTTACAGGCTTTCATTGTACACAAATTTAATACGTGAATATTTTGTGTGACAAAAGCACAGATAAAAGTGTCCAGCAGAGTTACAAGTCAACAACATGAAGCACTTTACCTGTGCACTGGGACTGAGGAGATAGGTTAAAAACAAAATGGCAGACATTGGGAGCCAGCCTTCTCTCCCCGAGACAGGAAGTTATAGGTGTGTGAGGGGAAAGGCCGCTGGATCACAGCCAGGGACCTCAGTATGAATTCATGCTTATCTTGGTATAGATGCAGAGCTGTGCATAAAAAATTGATCATGGACATGCACTCATACAGGAACGGGATACAGACGACATGTCTTTCCTAGCTCTATCCTCAGAGAAGGCCCAGGAGCAGGGGAGCCCCAGCGTCGCCCTGCTCATCCTGGGCCCACATCTTGGATTCTAATGTAGTTCTCCAATGAAAGGGACCAGGGCTCTGCAGAGAAATGGCTCATTCTAAGCCTGAGGCAGGGGAAATAGCAGATGAGCCTGCAGCATCTTGTAGTTGCTAAAAAGGAGGAGGTTCTCAAATTATGTAAGGATGGGCGCTGGTCAAAGGGACGCAAAAGCTAACCTGAAGAGGCTCCCGATAGCCAACGCTATGTAAGTGTGAGCACACAAGTGAATGACATAGCACTGTACCGTAACGCAAGGTACAAAATGAATGTGCACAATCACGTGGGGTCGTAAAGAAAAGACTGGATAAAGAAATGAGTGCATGGGAGAGAGGGCCGCACGGTCCTTACAGAGCAATTCCCAATTGTCACCCGGGACGTGGAGGGAAAGTTCACCCACTGACCCGCCTCCTGCCCCTGCCCTTGGCTGGATGGAGTGCCTCTCTCCCTAAGGACAGAGCACAGAGGAGGAGAAAAGCCACTTTAAGCTGGACAAGCGTGGCAAACACACCTCAGCCTGGTGATCGAGGTTAACGTCATCATCAATCAACCATCCAGATGGCATGGGCCTATGAGGTGATGCAACAGCAATGACACTATCTGTGTGGTCTTCCAATCCAAACCCATAACTGCAGTTGATTCACGAGAAAAACGTATATAAGAAAACAAACCAATTGAGGGCATTCTACCAAATAACACAAAATCATCACAGAGCAGAGAAGATTTAGAGAACATGACAAGAAATGCAGCACCCCCCCCCCCCCCCCGTGGATGACTCTGAGCCCGGAACTTCCCAGAGGAAGACACCCTGCTACCCCGCTGGTCTCCCCGTCCTGTGTCCACAGAGCCTGGCCTGGCCTCTGGACTGCTTCCCTCGAAGCCTTCATGTGTCTGAGTTCCCTTCAAGTGAAACCCACACCTCTCGGTGGTGCTCCTCACTGCCCCCCACCTGGGTCCCTTCCTACCCTCGACGCAGGGGATACCGCTAGCTCTCTCATCCTCCCGCCGAACCTACCTGCCATGCTGGGACTAGGCTGTGCCAAGCTTGCTTCAAGCAAAATGTCCCCTCTGGCCTCGCTTCCCTCCTCCTGGGCACTAACCCGCACCCTCCACCGAGAGGCTCACTCCGGCAAGGGGCCTTTCAACCAAACTCCCTCCAGGACCCCACGTGGCTCTAGCTGTGTTAGTGACCCCTTGGCATTTATGAACAATTATAGAAAGTGCATCACTCCTTCTGTTTCTGGAATTCTTGGGTTTTGCCATTTATTTGACCGTAAGCCTTTTGGGTTCAGGTTTTGTACACTTTAACCACTTCTCATTTATTTACACATAGCCCAATAAAGTGTTATCTGAACACAATGAGTGTACAATTAAAAACAACAGTTTTACCTTGTTAAATATAACCTTCATGGTGGCCTAATAATAAAAAGCTGAGGCTGCCTCAGTAGGGATTGCTATTTCTTTCTTTTTGTCTCTTTTTATTTTATTTACCGCACCCAGGGGTTGAACTCAGGGCCTCACACAGGTAGGCAAGTAAGCGTTTGACCAGAGTTAGGCCACGGAGATAGGGTGCTGCTAAGTTGCACAGGCTGCCTCTGGCCTCAAACTCACGATCCTAGGGCCTCAGCCTCCAAGTAGCTGGGATTGCAGGCTTGCGCCACAGCCCTGGGCTTTAATATTTCTTTCTAGTCAGCGGTTTTAAACGCTGACCACTGAGGTTTTCCCCCAGAACCACCTCCACCAGAACGTGCGTGTCCTTGGCTTGTTAGGAACCCCCGTGGCTCCCACCTCCCTGCCTCTTCCAAGGATTCCAATCCATCAGCCTGAGACTTAGCCAAGTCAACCTGAGCCCACTGTGCAAAGAGAGATCCACGCCGCGCCTTGTGAGAGGCTTTGCTGAAGAAATACCAAATATAATATCCACACTCTTCTCTTGATCCGGGAGCTCTACAAGGCTATCAGAAACGCTCTTACATTTCCAGAGCAGCGAGGGCTTGGTAACCCAACCCGCTCTTCAAAGGCCCGCTCTTCTCCAGACATAAGCCTGGAGAAAATTGCCATTGGATTTCCTCTTCTTTCTCCATGGCCGTCCTGCCGCTGCTCTCAGCCAGCCTCCTCCGATCCTGCTGCTGCCGATTCCTCTTCAGTATACAGAAAGGCCTCTCAGAACCCAGGGCCTTTTCTGATCTCACTACTGCTGCTGCATACACCCTCTCCTACCGGCCCCGATTTCTCTCTGAGTGCTTGCATGGAGACTAATGGCATTTTCCAACCTCCACTTTGTCATCTGCGCCTCTATGGGGAAGAGCGGGATGGGGTTCCAGCGAGAAACACATGGAGCCACTCAGGCTACACGAAGAGCTGCTAGCAACACCCTGGAGCCCCGAGGGCGGGTGAGTGTGCATTTCTGAGAGTGCACGGGGTGGCCTGCAGTTGTGAATGTGCGTGTGCGTACATCCAGGTGTGAGCATGCGCTCACACTTTTGCATCTGTGTGTGAGAATCCTTGACTTTCCAATCTGTAAAATGGAGACGGTACCAAGGATGGACGAGGCAGACAGTGGGTGAGAAGAGGCTTTCTTGGCGTCAGGCACTCTGTCCTACAGAGTGCCTCTGCCCGGGGTACTGCGGCATACACAACTTCTTCAAACAACACCCCCAGAGAGCGCAGAGCCGCCCGCACAGCCACTTCCGCTCTGCCCTGACATGGAAGGAGGGCAAAGAAGGAAAGCAGCGTGGCTTTAGCTTTCTGCACATTCACAGGCTGCCTGGCGGGGCTCACCGGCTTCCGTTTCCCGTGGGGCTGACTCGGGGCTCCCTTTGGTAGCATACTGCTCCATCGACCCCTGGATGTCTTGACTTATTGGCTTTGAATTGATCTATCGATCTAATAAAAGTCATTGTGCACTGTCACTGGTTCAAAATAAAGCAGTCAATTCGGCTCCAGTTTGGCAAACATCGTCAGGAAGAGATGCTGTGCCGATTCTGCTGGGTGACTAACTCCTGTCCTTAGGGAGAGAGGCACTCCATCCAGCCAAGGGCAGGGGCAGGAGGCGGGTCAGTGGGTGAACTTTCCCTCCACGTCCCGGGTGACGATTGGGAATTGCTCTGTAAGGACCGTGCGGCCCTCTCTCCCACGCACTCATTTCTTTATCTAGTCTTTTCTTTACGACCCCACGTGATTGTGCACATTCATTTTGTACCTTGCGTTACGGTACAGTGCTATGTCATTCACTGTGGCCCCATCACGGGAAGCCTCTGTTGTCCTGGCAGTTGGGCCTCTGTGTGTAACTGATCCCCCCGCCCTGTCGCTGGTTCCCCAGCGTGGGCCCTTCATGCTTGGGAATGGCCATGGCCTCAGCTCTCCATCTGAAGAATGGGGCTGCCGGCTGCAGCCCGGGACAGGAGAGAGGAGTGGGGCCGGGCACACGTGGCATGGGGCCGCAGCTGCAGTCCTTCCCTGGGCGCCGGCCTTTCCCGTCAGCCCCAAGGAGCGGCTGAGTAAGCCTCCTCCTGAGCGGCTGGCAGCTGTCTGAGAGCGGTGGAAATGAGGTCACTGGCCAGTGTGGACTCACTTCCTCTGGACATTTATAGCTCAGCAGGCAGGAGACAAAGCTGCACGCCCAGCCCAAGTGCATCCAAGCGCCCTTCACCATCTTTCTTCTCCTTTTCCTTCTTCTTCTTCTTTTTGTGTGTGTTTTAATGGGTTACTGGGGGTTGAACCCAGGGCCTCGTGCCTGCATGCTCTGCAAGTGCTGGACCACTGAGCTGCACCCCCAGCCCATTTTTTCACTTTTTGAGACAGGGTCTGGCTAAGTTATGCAGACTGCCTCTGGTCTCGAACTTGCGATCCTCCTGCCTCCACCTCCCCAGCTGCTGGGATTATATGTGTCTACCACAGTGCTGGGTGACACGATCTTTCTTCTTAATGAAGTACAGAACACACAGGCACACGCGGATGGGAGGTGTGCACACCAGCTCTGGTGCACCCATGGGTGCACACATACCCTTTTCCAACTCTGCCATCCACTCAGCCCAGTGTCCATGGTCCTCGCCATTGGCGGGGGGGGGGGGGGGGGGGGGGGGGGGGGGGGGGGGGGGGGGGGGGGGGTGGTGGTGGCTCTGAGGCGTCCTGCCATCGGGGCTGTAGGAGCCTGCAGCAGTTTGTGCTTCTGCACATTTTGCCCCAGATCTCAGGGTTTTGTCCCCAGCGCCTCCCATGGGCCGGTGGGGCTCAGAGCTCCCATGCCAGCTCCGCATGTTCTTTGGGGAAATGAAAGTTGGCCTCCCGTAAGCCAAAACAGGAAATGAATATCGCTAGCTGCGTTCCTTTCTTTGCCCCTTCATGCACTGAGGTGCCACTCTTTATGGGGCTGTTTGGACCCTTTTTAGTGTCACTGTGAACAAGGAGACAACTTCTCCTCTGCCTGGTACATGCTTTCCACAAGCCAGACCCATGTCTGCAAACCACAGAGAGGAAATACACAGAGCCAGGGTCTGGTTTCCCTCCCTGTCCCCCAGCCTTGAGCAGCATCCATTAAAGAAACACCAGCATTTTCTTTATCATGGCTCTCCGAGGGCAAATCATCTCCCAAGATGCCTCCTCAAAAGTGACATCTCCACAGCCACAGAAACAAGTCACACAGAAACTATGCAGACAGAAACAAGTCCCACTTAGTCTCGTGCCCGAGAAGAAATCACGTACTGACTTTTGGCACTTCTTTGCTTATAGTTTTGGTCTTCTGTGTGAAAAGACTAAGTCTCTTAGTGATTAACTATAATAGCTATTTAAAGCATTTGCAGCTATCATCAGAAAAGAGCACTCCAGCATTATGAATTTTGACGTCTACAGGTCTGAAAGGGCTGGGATTTAGCTCAGTTGGTAGAGCGCTGCGCTGCAGTCTCTGAGGTCCCGAGTTCAATTCCCAGCACCGCAAAAATGGGAGAAGTGCCAGGCAATCCACCCCCAAGGCAATCCCGAAACAATCAGCCATTGAAAACCCTATGAGGGTCACTATGAGTCAGACACCGACTCAACGGCACCTAACAACAACAACGGTCTGAAAGAAACTTCAAGAACCACAAATGAAATGTGTTTTTCCTCATCTTTTATTTAAGCTCTATAACAATTTTTACTCTGAAAAAAGAAAAAAGTTCCCTATCACTGCTAGACTCACTGAGGATTTTGGGTTCATTTCTTACTCCAGATCTTTTGAGCACTGCGGGTTTCCAAGGATGGGACAGAGATTCCCTCATCAGCTCCCGCTGCATCTTCACCCTCCTTCCCAACCACGCCCCTCTGCTGAGCTCTGAGCTCCTCCCAGAGAAAAACACAGGCCCTGATCCAGTGAAGATGTTCTGGGAGAGTCAGCAAAAGTCAGTTTAACAAATTTCTCTCAGATTCTTTTTTTCTTTAACCTGGGATTCTGCAAAATGTTTTGGCATGTGAACACACTTCGCTTTCCAACCTCCAGAGCCTGTTACAGAGAAGGAAAGTGTAACAGGTGAACCAAGGTTTGTTTTCCTTACAAAAAGATTCCTCGCTTGGGGAGGCTGTGCCACAGCAGTGGATTTAACAGTGAGAGTTAATTCTAACGCACACACAGGTGTTTCTAGGGAAAGCCAAGTGTGACGGTGTGGCCAGGCTGCCCTGACAGAACCCCGGGAGGAGGGCCTTGGGATTCCCTTGGGAGGCAGTGGGGGGAGGTCAGGAGGAGCCTGTGGCACAGTGACTGGCTGTGAGTGTCTGTAAAGTTCAAGTTACAATATCTGATCATGTTGTTGCTCAGTGCATGAAGATAATTATTGAGGTTTAGTGGGTCCTGGGAAAGGCCACTATGTCAATGACCGAGACCCCTGCCACCACCACGTTCTGCACTCAGTCATTGCGAGGCCCCGGGGAAAACACAAACTGCACTCCAGGGGCTGGGAGAGGAAGTTTCCAGTTTATCCTTCTCGGGGGTGGGTTGATTGGCAGGGCTGTGACAATTGAACACAGACCTGCATAGGTGAGGGAGCGGAGGAAAGGCCTAAGGGAGCAGGGAGGAAGGAGCCCCAGACCCAGATGGGCTGGTGGAGGGGTGGGGTGGGTTCTTAGGAAAGGAGTAACAAAGTGTCCAAAAACCCAGAAAGCCTCTGCCACATTTATCTTTCAACAGTGTGCGGCTTGTTTTTAAACATGTTCAATGTATTTGCGTTCAGCCTCTGTTAAGTTTCCAGGTAAAGAACTCTAGAGCAATGGGTCCAAACATTGTCCTGAAAAAAACCCGACAGTCACTGTACACCTGCGTATGGTGGCAGGCAAAGTATTCTGGAAACCAAGGAGAAGTAGTTCAGCTAGGAGAGCTGGGTATGTGTGTGTATGCGTGTTCAGGGTACTTGCACGCTGTTGTTAGGTGCTATCCAGTCAGGTCTGACTCCTAGCAACCCGATGTAGGGTTCTCAATGGCTGATTGTTTTGGGATTGCTTCGGGAGTGGATTTTCACGGCCTTTTCCTGTCTTTGCGGTGCTTATTTGGAACCTAGGGCCTCAGAGGGGCTGGAATGTAGCTCAGTTGGTAGAGTGACACTCTGCAGTCTCTGAGGCCCTGAGTTCGATTCCCAGCACCACAAAAATCAGAGAAGTTCCTGGCAATCCACTCCCAAGGCAATCCGGAAACAGCCATTGAAAACCCTATGAGGGTTGCTTTGAGTTGGATACTGACTCGGTGGCACCTAACAACAACAACAGGGCCTCCGAGAGCACAGAGCAGCACTCTACCAACTGAGCTAAGCCCAGCCTCTATGACATGCTACTCATGTGATAGATCTGTGCAGAGTGGTGGGGCAAGGGTCTGTCCTTGGCCGTTTGGAGACAAACCGGCATGCAGAGAGAATACCATGAGGAGAAGACGGAGATCCGAGTGATGCATCTATGAGCCAAGGAATGCCAGGGACTGCCAGGGAGGGTCTGTCCTAACCCTCCTAGTGCCCTGGGGTCCTGAGGAAGTCACGTAAAGACACAGGCCCTTGGTTACCAGGCGGTTGCCTATAGCCTCGTTCTCCTTTCTACTCCTCCTTTGCTCACCGAGCAGCTACTGTTTGCAGGGCACTGGCTAGGTAGGAAACCACACGGAGAGCATGTGTCCACCCTGGAGGAGATGCCCTCCGGGCAGTCTTCCCAGCCAGGGACCCTATTTTTAGGAAACCTCCTTCTCTTAACCTCGGTCACCACCCCCTAAGGCAGAGACACACGGCCACATTTAGCTACGTGACTTGCAAAGTAGATTTGGAACCTGACTCAAGATTCCAGAAATTAGGGATTGGGATCCAGAGAGACAAGTTATTTTCTACCGGTAGCTTGAACTGAGGACACATAAATTCAAGAGAAGAATTCAAGAGGTGTTTTGGCTATGCACTAATGAAAGAGCAAGGAGAGCCGGTCTAGACTAGGACAGGCTTGGAAGAGAAGCAGAAAGATGAGGCTGGATAAGTCAGGAAAAGTGGAAAAAAGGCAACACAGTTCCTGATGGTTTCCAGGTCCTGCTTCCAGCTTTAGCAATGTAGATTCAATGCACCAAAAACATGTCAACAGTGACTTTAACGAGGGTCTCTCAACCCCAGCATGGTTGACACTTTGGATGGATAATGCTTTGTTGAGGGAACCTTCCCTTGTATGTTGTTGTTATTAGGTGCCGTCGAGTCGTGTCCGACTCATAGCAACCCTCAAAGGGTTTTCAATGGCAGATTTTTCCTGGATCGCCTTGGGAGTAGATTGCCAGGTCCTTCTCCCATTTTTGGGGTGCTGGGAATTGAACTCGGGACCTCAGAGACTGCAGAGCGGCGCTCTACCAACTGAGCTAAATCCCAGCCCTCTCCCTCATATGAGAGAACCTAATTTTTCTCAGGTGAAAAGGAGTCAGTCCAGAAAGACCGTCATGGCTTAAAAAAGTGGTCACAGACCCGGATTCCTTCTGACTTCTGCCTCTACCTCAGCGTGACTTTTAACCTCTTCTTGGCAAAATGGCTGCCCTGCCTCCTGCATAGCATCCGTGCTCAGGAAGGCAGAGGGCAGAGGATGAAGAACCACAGTAATCTTCTCAGAAGCCCTGCGTGGTAGAAATGCATTGGCATCTCATTTGCCACAGCTGGCTTTTGAGAAGTCGTTTTGCCTGGCTGTGTCGCTTCCCTGATGAACACAGGGGTTCTGCTGCTAAGGGTAATGGGCTGGATTGTGCGCCCCTCTCTGGGCCCTGACATATGTGACCTTACTGGGAAACAGGTTTGTTGCAGGTGGTGTTAGTTGAGTCAGGACGTGGTCCCCATGGAGGGGAGCGGTCCCCCCATTTAGTGTGACGGGTGTTTGTATAACAGAAGGGCGTTTGGAGACAAACCGGCATGCAGAGAGAATACCATGTGGAGAAGACAGAGATCCGGGTGATGCATCTACGAGCCAAGGAGTGCCAGGGACTGCCAGCCACCAGCAGAAGCCCTGGGGGAAACCTGGGGCAGGTGCTACTTCAAAGCTCAGCAAGAACCCATCTTGCCACATCTTGACCTTTGGTCTCTAGACCTATGAGGCTTCTGTCCTTTTTTTTTTTTTTTTTTTTTTTTTGGTACTAGGGGTTGAACCCAGGGCCTCGTGCTTGCATGATCCGCAAGTGCTGGACCACTGAGCTGCACCCTCAGCCCATTTTTTTACTTTTTGAGACAGGGTCTCACTAAGTTACACAGACTGCCTCTGGTCTCCAACTTGCGATTCTCCTGCCTCCGCTTCCCGAGCCACTGGGATTACAGGCGTGCGCCACCGCGCCCAGCCTGAGACTTCTGTCGTTTAAGCCACCCAGTCTGTAGCACTGTGCTCGGGCAGCCCCAGAAACAAACACCCAGGAAGACAGGGATGAGGGCTGCGGGGCAGCGCTCAGAAGAATCAGCTCTTGGCTTCGTGCAACGAACCAGGACACTTGCAAGACATCTCCTTGTCAAGCTAGGCAGGCTGTGCTTCTGGCATCTGAATTCAAAGGACCCTGAGCAGACAAACCCTGGGAAGGAAGGAGACACAGGCCCGAGCACCTGACTCTCAGGATGTCGTCAAGGACCACCAGAGAGGGCCGGGTGAGTGGGTGACTCATTCCGGGGCCAAAGATGGCTTCTGGCTGGCGAGGCAGGCGTTGGCCCTGAGAAGAGCTGACCTTGAGGACTGCAGGCCTGGGGTAGGCGGAGGTGGGGGACGGCTCAAAGAACAAGCAGCGGCCACAGGGGGCGGGGGCACAATGGCGCTGTGTAGGAAACTGCTGTTTCATTCGGCCACTTCGGGTGGGGTGGTCCAGCGTAGAACAATACATTGTCATTGATCCAAAGCAAGTCCCGAGGGTTTCAGCTCCAGTATGCGACTGAGTTTTTGTCTGAAAGACCCACCGTGAAGTATAAAGCACTGGAAGTGTTCTTCCTCTAGCTCAGCGATTTCATTTTTGATCCGACTCTCTTTTGCATCATTTTGGAAGGATGGCTTTTTGCATTTTACTTTTCTTCCAGCCTCTCTGACCTTTCTTCACACTGAAGCATCCATCGGGCTCCTGGCCTGTAGCATCACAGTCACATCACTTGTGGCCCTAACCAATGACCGGCCCTAACCATAAGTCACTTTGGAGGTTTCTTTGCTGCATGAGTCCGCTTTTCAATACCGTAATAAAATACCCAAGGCTATGTGCCTTACAGGCTGGGATTTAGCTCAGTTGGTAGAGCGCTGCGCTGCAGTCTCTGAGGTCCCGAGTTCAATTCCCAGCACCGCAAAAATGGGAGAAGGGCCTGGCAATCCACTCCCAAGGCAATCCCGAAACAGTCAGCCATTGAAAACCCTATGAGGGTCGCCGTGAGTCGGATACCAACTCGACGGCACCTAACAACAACAACAACAACATGTGCCTTATAAAGAAAGGAGTTTTATTTTGGCTCACAGGCCTGGGAGTCTGAGGTTGAGGTTGAGGTCTGAGGCTGGCTGTCTGGCCAGCAGAGTCGTGGGGCATGTAGGGAATCACACAGCAAGAGACTGGGCCACATGTGCGTCTGTGGGTCTGTCTGGTCTCTTCCTCTTCCTGTAAAGCCACCAGTACTGCATCGTGGGGTCTTCACCCCGCTGACCGTCTCTAATCCTAATCCCCTCCCAAAGGCCTCTCCTCTAAACACCAGAGACAGACTGAGTTTCCGCCCTCTTGACACCCCGCAGTGGGGATGACATTTCAACACACAACACCTTGGGGCCACTCAAACCGTATCCAAACCACAGCATCCGCCAGGCCCTTTCCCAGAATATTCCAGGGAGAAGCCTGAGGAACATAATGGCACCTCTTTATTTAGGTTTGCCAAGAAGCAGGATGGAGCGCCAGGATGTCCACGGCAGGGTACGAACTCCTAACGCTTCATTACACCCAGCAGGACCCTTGCACTTGCTCTGCTCCCGCTGCCTCCCTCCAGGGCACAGACATCACAGCTCTGTGCTGGACCAGCCACGCAAGCCAGCGCTCAGCCTTCAGCCCCTATTCTCTGGTCACAGTGTGTGAACAAAATAACAACACGTCTGCTTCAGCAGAGGACGCACTCCTTCAGCAGCTTTTGCTGCTCCACGAAACACGAGGCTCCGGTTAGACCTGAAGCTCAGTCGTAGGTGAGGTGCTCGGAAGCCAGTCTGGTCATTTCAGTCAGTCCGTGACAATTTGGCAGGGGTGTCCTTACATCCCAAGTTCTATTAATTGAACACTGTTGTTATGAGGAGCCGTGGAGCACTATGTCAGGGCTTCTCTGCTATCCATAGGGTTTGCAATGGACCAGGTCCTTCTCCCATTTTTGTGGCACTGGGGATCGAACCCGGGGCTTCGGAGAGTGCAGAGCAGCGCTCTGTCGACTGAGCCAAACCCAGCCCAGTGGAGCATTACGTGGACACATATTCTGTGGTATTAGTTTCCAATAGTTGCGTAACAAATTGACACAAATTCGGTGGCCTAAACCAACTCGCCTGCAGCGGTAGCCCTGTGGCATCCGATCCCGTCAGATCTCGGAAGCTAAGCAGGGTCGGGCCTGGTTAGTACCTGGATGGGAGACTGCCTGGGAACACCAGAAGCTGTAGGCTTGGGAGAAGGACCTGGCAACCCCCTCTCAAAAATCAATCTGCCATTGAAAACCCTATGAACAGCAGGGAAGCACTGACAATAGTGTTTCCCCTATTGTACAGAGGGTCGCTATGAGTCGGATACCGAATCGATGGCACCTAACAACAACAACAACAAACCAACTCAGATGTATTCTCCACGTTCTGCGAGCCAGCACTCTGGGTCCTAAAAGCAACGTGTCAGCAGGACTGTGCTCATTCTGCAAGCCCCAGGGAAGGTGGGAATTCCATTTCCTTGGTTTCCCCAGCTTCTAGAAACTGCCAGGGCTGGGATTTAGCTCAGTTGGTAGAGCGCTGCTCTGCAGTCTCTGAGATCCCGAGTTCGATTCCCAGCACCACAAAAATGGGAGAAGGACCCATGGCAACCCACTCCCAAGGTGATCCACTATTGAAAACCCTATGAACAGCAGGGAAGCTTTTTCCCCCATTGTATGTAGGCTCACTATGAGCTGGGTACTAACTCCATGGTACCTAACAAGAACAACATCTTGGGAGATGGGTGTTGTTCTATCCACTATACTTTGCAAAAGATATTCAATCTGGACAAATAACTTTTGGAAATATTAAGTTTCTTAATTATAGACCTTTTGAGAGTTTTTAATGTTAATGTATACTACAGAATCCAAATCAGAAATGTAGTACATAGTGTTTCCACATCTTGTTTGATCAAAGATCTCATCTAAACTCCACCTCCCCCAGCTCTTGTTGTTAGGTGCTGTCGAGTCGAGTCCAACTCATAGTGACCCTATGTACAGCAGATCAAAACACTTGCCGATTCTGTGCCAGGCAAACGATCTTATTTATGTTTAAGCCCGTTGTTGCACACACTGTGTCAATCCATCTGGTGGAGGGTTTTCCTCTTTTGCGTTGACCTGTCACTCTCACAAACATGATGTCCTTCTCCAGGGATTGTTCTCTCCTGACTACATGTCCGAAATACGTAAGACGCAGTTTGGCCATTCTTGCTTCCAAGGAGCACTCTGGTTGTACTTCTTCTAGGACAAATTTGTTGGTTCTTTTGGCAGTCCATGGTATATTCAATAGACGTCTCCAGCACCACAATTCAAAAGCATCAATTCTTTTTCTGTCTCTCTTGTTCAATGTCCAGCTTTCACAACCATATGATGCCACTGAAAATACCATGGCATGAGTCAGACACACCTTCGTCTTCAATGTGACATCTTTGCTTTTCAATACTCTAAA